>APFE031606337.1:4476-16087 GCA_000404065.3 Pinus taeda | reverse complement strand
TCACAATATAACCCAGTCGACCTAACAATAATAATATAAAGCCACAAAAATAACAATAGAGGGATTTTATGGGGCACATAAATCAAAATATGGGGACAATAGGGGCACAACAATATTAATAAGGGATACAACTACCATATTAATGGGGTAATCAATAGTATTATAGGGACCTAACAGACATATTGTTGTTTAAGGGAAAATTTATGTGCATGTTGATATAAATATGATTTTTTTTCTTAGATGAGTTTCATAAAAACTCAACAACTAGCTATCATAGTTACAAAAAGTTGATTACTATATTGAGGATTTATTTTTACTAGGCAAATATGAAAAATGAGACAACATAGTATGTGGTTAAATTTATTGAGTGTCAACAAGTTAAGGCTCTCAGCAACACCTCATTGGGCTACTACAACCCCTACCCATTCTAGAGAGGAAATTGGAGACAATTTCAATGGATTTTATTGTTAAACTACCAAAGACTATAAAACAATATGGCTCCATTATGGTCATGGTTTATAAGCTCAATAAAGAAACTCATTATGTTCCTGTAAAATCCACTTTTAAAGCCATAAACATTGCAAAAGTATTCATGAGAGAAATTCTTAGACTTCATGGAATACCTAAGAATCTAATTTGAGACAGAGTTGTAAAATCCACATCCAAGTTTTGGAGAGGATTGTTTGAAGGTATGGGAACAAAATTAAACTTTAGTTCATCCTATAATCCTCAAATTGATGGCCAAATAAAAAGGACCAATAATATATTGAAGGATATGTTAAATATGTATGTTAAAGACAAATAGACTAAATGGGAGGATTATTTACAATTAAAATAAATTGGTTATAATAATGGACATTAAACCTCCTTGAAGATTAGCCATTTCAAAGTGATGTATGGAAGAAGATGTAAGGTCCCCTTAAGCTAGGGTCATCTTGAAGATAAAATAGTGTTGGGACCCAATATGTTAAAGGAAATGGAAGAGGTGGTTGAGTAGGTTAAACAAAATTTGAAAAAATCCCAAGATCATGAGAAGATTTATGCATAATTGAAAATAGTTCAAAAGGAGTTTAATGTGAGAGGTCATGCACATTTAAAAGTTAAACTTAAGAAAATCACACTTAGAATTGGCAGTTGTGCCAAGTTATCACCTAAATAAGGAGGACCTTTTGAAGTGTTAGCCCGAATAAGACCTATGGCCTATCAACTAGCCCTACTAACCAATATTAAAATTCATAATTTATTTTATGACCCATCTCATGTAATTGATTGGAATGTTGTACATGTGGAAATAGAGGGAGAATTCATTGCAGAACCACTCCGTATTCTAGACCAAAGGGTAGTTATGCTTCATAATGAAGATATAGTGTAGTTGAAGGTTCAATGGAAACATTTCAATCTAGAAGAAGCAACTTGGGAGTTGGACGATACTTTTAAATAAGCACATCCTTCTCTATTTGGATGAAATACAATCATATTTCCATAAAAATATTGATTAAGACACTAGAATGATGTCGAATATAAATGGGGGAGGATGTGATATCCCTTGGATTAATTTATTTATAATTGAATGTTCATATGTTTATCTCTGGTTAAGTGAGTTAAATTGAAAGACAATCAGAAACTTTTAATTTTTAACAAATTTAATACTGATAATAATTGATTGTAAATTTATAATTATGATGCTTTATTTGTAAATAAAGAAAAATATGGAAAATTAATTATTGACTACAATAGTTGAAAGAGATAAGGCTGAAATTTATTGTGGAGTATTATTTCCCATCAATAAGTCTTAGGAATCTAATATGGATGATTATATTTAATTGAGGAATTATGATATTAACAAATTATTTTTTCCCTAGAAGACAGGGAGCTATCCTCAAGAGTGGGAAACAAGAGGCCATTAATGAGCACAAAACTACCTACCACTTGTTGATGAGGTGGAGGCAGTTATCAACCACTAAAAGAGTGGTAGATGGGATGAATAATAAATTATATTTTTACCTTTTTTTGTTGCAATCTAAGAAAATAGACACTAAAGAGAATATATAAGTGAAAGATAGAAGAAAAAAAAAGAACTTTGAGTCCTGGCTTGATTAGGGGAATACTAGTTGTTTTGTAGTCTCAAGGTTTGGAGGAGCCAAGTACTTGACTATTAATTTTCCAGAAAAAGAAAAATTATTCAAGTCGACATTCCTAACTATAAATTTTACTTGTTTTGTCAAGATAAAAGATTTTTTTATGTTATGTCTAGTTTTTAGGCAGAATGAGAAAAATAAATTTGTTATTTTTTGATTAATTATTATGCTTTTATTCATTCTGTATAGTAATTAGTGATTAAAATATGGTATAAGAAAGATATATAAAATATATTTTGTTTTCAAGAATATATATAATGGAGTAAAAGAACTCACTTAGTACTGTAGATCAATAATTTATAACAATGAGTTTTTATTCATGGCGAAAAACTAGAAATAGAAATACCCAACGTAAAAGAAATTATATCTATGCTAATACCAACATAGATATATGTAATATATTTGGATAAAAGGGACAAGTATGGAAATTAGACTTATTTGAAAATAAAGGAAAACAAAAACAAAAACTTTTAGAAACTTTAGTTGAACTTGAAATTATAATCTATTAATGTATATACAAACAATTTATACAAAAAATATAGGTATGACTATATATTAAAAAGTTGTTACCATAACAATTACTCAAATAAAACTACACAAAGGTTTTTTAAAGATTTTGTAATACCATTGTAAAAAGTATGAATAAAAGAAGAGGTATTGTCCCCTCAAAAGAAAATGAATTAAACGAAAACAACTAGAACCTGAAAATTCTATTTCAATGACAAATTACCTTAGCACAAAATAAGGCATAAAACCTAGTGAAAATAATCCGTTTCCGAAGGAACTATATGCTATGTAAGGAATTAAAGGAAATATTTAAAACACATATTCCAGAACTAAAAAATTCATAATTTGGTCTTCAAGCAAAGAGAATTCACGTCCATACAAGAGATGAGACCAAGAGTTGGGAATCCCCAACCTGGTAAAAGAAGATAAGGAAGTTGAAACCAGTGCCTCATCCAACTAGAAGATATCAATAATAATATGCTATGATAAACCGTTACTCATACGTGTAAGAATAAAAGCCATATAGAATGAGTGATCAATATCGAGAATCATATAGGAAAAACAAAGAGCATAGAAATTAGGAAAAATTAATAATATGTGAAGTATGAATAAAACATCTAAGGATACAATATCTATAGCATGGAAAATTTTAGGGGCTAATGTTCGCCCAGTGGGCTAATTTTCCATGATTTTTCCAAAAAACGATTCGCCAATTTCCAATTTTTAAAAAAGATGATTCGCCCAAATTTTAGAATATAAAATTATTTTACCTTAAAAATCGCCAACATTATATAGTGGCTATATGATAAATCATTATAAATTTGAATAATTCTACAAATATATCATTGAAAAATTTATAGTTTGCATATTAGGGATTAGTGAGATTCGCCAATGTTTCTAAACTTCAAGAAAATTTTTCATCCTTAAAATTTTCCTTGATCTATAGGTTCGAATCTCCTCTCTACCTATATAGTGGAGAAAGATAATTAATCACTGTACTGTTTTTAAGGTAAAAAAAAAACAAAAACTCTTTAACAAAATCATATAAAATAGAGCTTATTTTGGTAAAATTAAGAAATAAATAATTGTATACCAGTATAGAGTTACAGGTGAAAGGTAAATGAATTCAAGAGTTCAAAATTAGGAACACAAGTTTCAGTTTCATTAATAAAAACCACCACCAATAAAACTACTATAAATATTTGCAGTCGCATACAAGAATAGCCCTTATCTTCGACATTTGGGGCCAAAAAAGCTCTAACTACAAGTTAAATTATGGTGCTCAAAATATTAGTATACACTTGTATCAAAAGAGATCTATTACATTCGAAAATTTAGGGTTAGAAAAGGAAGAAAACCCCAAATCATAATAAGTCTAGTAGTGTCGAACTATATGCCAAGCTCCAAATAAAAATTCGTTAGAGTTTCAAGAAAATCTTATAGCAATGAACACAAGGATTATAAGATTATTGCGAAGAACCTTTTAAGAAAAAATCATAGCTAACTCAGTGAGGCACATGAAGGGCTTTTTATATCCATTTATTTTCTTTGATAAACGTGTATTGAAATGAAGAGTAGAAGATAGTAAAGGGCATAAACCCTAGTGTGACATTTAAAAGTTAGGACACAAGGAAAACACCTTCAAGAATACCCATACAATAATATTATGTTACGAATGCATAAAAACAAATTAAAAAGGAATTTATAGGCAACAGATTGAAAGAACCTGGGTTATAATTAAAATCCTAAGAACCATGAATGTACAAAATCTACTTATATAGGAATTATTTGATAAAATCTCGAAATAATTATAGATTGAATCTTGCAAAGAGACATAACACCATAAGTTCAAAACTATTTTTCAACTATAACAACATGAACTGATATTCCACAAAGAATCGAGGAACTGTGAAATTTCTCTCAGCCATGTTTATCTTGCGAATTAAGAAGGGAAGGAAAATCACCTAGAGTTGAAGATGTATGGAGGTTAGAGACAAAATTGTAACCCTGTAGTCAAACATTATTTGAGCCAGAGAAAAACCCTTTTTGGGTCAAATAAATTTTGTTGTGAAAGATTTGGGAAGAAAAGGCTAAATAGGATTTTTAACACAAAGAGAACCCTCTTTTAACCTATCAAGTACCAGTAGGAGAAAAACATTAGAACTTGTTTTTTAGTAGCACTATTGTATAAACTGTAAGTAGATGGTGAAAATATCAAGAGAGTACCATATAAGGGTTTTCTAATCCATTTACCTTCATTGGAAACCATTGCAAAATTAGGAAAGACACCATTCCACATGATGGGCAAGAGACAATTACCACATTTGTTAATTATATCTCTCATATTAGTGAATTAGGCAATAATAACCAAAGAAAACCAACCCTAGAACCCTAATTATAGAGTGATGAAAATGGCAGAAGAAAAACAAGGAAATGAATGAAGCTTGAAGTTCATATGATAGTCATTAAGTGTTCAAGAAAACCTAATCCTTTTTCCACCATTGATAAAATGAGATTCAATCCCGCGTTCATTCGGTAGGTCAAAGGTACCATACCTGGCTACCTTGATGATGTGCCACATGTATCAGTAGAACCATCTAGAGATTTTACAAGATATTTGTATAGTCTCTGCCACAAAAATAATACATGCAACAATATAATACTACATTCAAAATGATAATGTGAGATAGACCCTTTATATGGTTTATTGATGCTTGTTCGAAAAAAATAAAAATAAAATCATGTATTTAACATGCTCCATGATATTGTAAATGATATTTGATTATGATACAAGATCATTTCTTTAGTTTTGTTAACAATTTATAATAATGGTAAAGAGCATAACAATGGTAAGGTTGATTACATGTAATACCAATTACGAAAGGGTTCTAGAACCATATTTTATAGAAAAGAGTAAAGGAATATATATACAGTAATCTTAACAATAAACTTGTGTAATGAATCACAACTTATATGATGAGTTGCAATTTATATAGTGGACAGTTTGTGCCCAGGAAAGCTATAAAAAATATCTACAAGTCCTTTTGAGAAAGGATAAAGATTAGACATTATGAAAAAAAGATTCACCTATATGATACATAACATAAAAAGGAGTATTGCAAGCTATATATAGTTTAATAGTGTTGGAATTATGGTGTGCATAGTTCTAAATAGCTAATGTTGGCATTGGTTCATGATGGTAGATAGCTCATGCTAGAATTTATGTCAGCGCTATGTAGTCTAGCTAATGCATTGATGCCATTCTTGTAGCATGGTTGCAACTGGTTGAGTTGGCATTGAGATGGTTATGTTGGAATTGATGTCAACCCTTAATGTCAGCCTTTGATGATATAACTTGTTCGTAGCATGGTGTTGATGGAGGTTTATCTTGTGTTGGCATGTGCCTCGATGGACATATTATGATGGTTTGTTGATGTTTCTATAGATATACGGATGTTTTTGTTACATGTGATGGAGATGGTTTCTCAGGTGATCTATGAGTAGTAGGTCTTCATCTATCTCTTCATGCTTGTGCTCGTGGATATGAATTATTGTAGTGATGGTTTGGTCCCATGATGATGATGATGATGTTGATATGCTACAAGATAGTTCAAATGTGTTACAGCTTAGGAATATATTTGTGGAGAGTAGAGGACTCATTGGCACTCATGCCAATCCTTGTATGTTGGCTTCTAGGTCAAAATGGCTGTGTCACTTGGGAGACATGCATAGGATATTTGGAGAGGTGTTAAAGGACTTGGAAGAGGCTTGGAGGCTTATATAGGAGTTGGAGAAAGTGACCAATTAGTTAGCAGAGGTTAGGGCTGATATTTTATGTTTTTCCTTAAATTTTTCCCCAACTGCATGGAGCTAAGCCTGTGCATGCAATTGTAGGGCTCCAACCGCATGGAGACATTTTTATCCATGTGGCTGCAGCCGCGATTAGCTAGTTTCATGCCTGTTGTTGAAATTCCATGACAAAATCTCCGGATTCCTTGCGCAAATAAGATGTATTTCGACTTGGAAATTCTCAGAGGCTTCTAGATTAATTTATAAAAATTGGGAATGGTTTGAAAAATTCCTCCAATGATGTGAACACCTTTAGTGCACAAGTACTGGTGATAATGGCTTGATTTTGTCAACTTTGTGCACCTTTGATCCCAGGCCAAAGGTGAAATTCACCCCTAATGTTTAATATTCTTAACAAGTTTGGAGTTGTGTGATGGTTGGTTGAGTGATAGTGTGAGTTAGAGAAGGTTGCATTGCGTGAGAATGCTTCAGACTCATTTTTGAGAAGGATGATTTAGAGTATGTGTTCTAATGGTAGAAAAATGAGCAAATCTATTTGTTGAAGTAGTGTTTTCATTAGAAATTCAGATTATAGATCAAAGATGCAAAGAGTTGTAGAATTTGTTTTTAGTAGAGATGGAAATCTTGGTATAGCTACATGTTTGTGACTCTCACATTTGTTTTGCAAGTGCTGCTGATGCATTTGGCACATAGCCATTATGTTTTATGCTCTTGATTTCATTATGAAATTATTATATTTTGGAGTGAGGGTTTGATGTTATGGATGAGTGTGAGATTTGTTTTTCTGGTGGTGATATTATTCAATTTTTGTTGGATACATTGTGGCCACTATTTTTCTAGAGTGGAGAGTGTGTTTGTGGTGTTTTATTTTGATTTGATGAGATTGTATTGCTGCTCAAGATCGTATTGTAGGGCTGAATTGAGTTGAGTAGAAAGTCTTAGGATCCATTGTGAAAATATATGAAATGAGGTCCACATATAGTAGAGGAGAAGTGACTTCAAGAAAGAGGATAAATGATTACGAAGCTTTAGTGAAAGGAAATGTTTCTCCATCCAATGGTAGTTGGATAGTCCAATCAGACTTGGGTAAGGATCATTGATTATGTTGGCTTTCAGCGGATGGTAGTCTATAGATCTATGTGATAACATAGTCTTCGAAGATGATCAGTAGAATTGAGTCTCCAGGATGATTAGTGTCAGCCTATTTTATATGAGTTCAAGTCTCCTAGTTGATAGTAGTCAATAAATCTATGTAAAAAACATATTTTCCTTAATATAAGATTCAGAGCAACACAACAACAACAAGGGTGGGTTCTTTTCCCAGTGAAGGCTTTTCCACCAAATATCTTGTGTCTCTTGTGTGGATGTGTTTTTGATGGTTTCTCATGTTTATTTTGATTTAACTACCTACATGGTTTATGTTCATGCTATGATTTATATGATATGTTAATGGTCAATGGTGCATGAATCAATAGAGAAGTTTAAAGTGGTAAAAACTGATAATAAGGCACACTATTGATTTAGCCCCCACCCTCTCAGTAGTGCTCAAAGGTTTCTAACAATTGGTATCACAGCGAGGCTCTTGGTTTTCACTTGATCGGTGGAGAGTAGATCTGGGGTTTTTTGGAGAAAAAAGTTGATTTTTTGTTTTCAAATGAATTCTCAAGGAATGGTTGTCCTTACTACTGCAAATTTCAGGAATGGAGAAAAAACATTAAATCTCAGTTTTTGCCTTATGGATCTCACATTTTGAGATTGGTATGTGATGGATGTGGCAAGGATCAAATTGTAGAAGGATCTATAATCTAGATGCTTAATCTATAATAACTGTATAAATTCCTTGAAGATTCAAACTACTTATGTAATTTGCTAAAATAAAATACTTGAATCTACTCTACTCATCAACAAAAACAATTAATCAATCGAGACATCACAACATAAACATAAGATAAGATTCAATCAAATATGCTCAAATATTTATCTAAGGGGAAAGTTTTATACTCAAAACCCCTTCCTATCTGTATATTGCATTAGATAAGAAAATAGAGAAGAATTACAATTCTAGTTCAACCTGAAAAATCTCTGCACAAGTATAATTGATCTCACTACCTCACAAGCGAACTCTTGCCAATACTTAGACAATTATGCTACCTGGTAAGCTCCTATTTCCTTGTGTTGTTTCCCAAGGAATCACCCCCCTAATAATTAGGGAAATTCCCATCTTGAATTGCACAATCCCTATACGTCCTACCCTGACTGCATGCACCACTCGTACAACTCGGAAAATTATACAAATGACATTACACTTCCCTTGAACTCCAATCTCAAATGGGTAACTTAAATTTCATGCATGCATGAGTTAATTATGTCTGATTTATCAGTTAAATAGTTCAACACATGAGGTTGCACCCCACTGCTAGACCTCCTACTAGTTCCTCCATTAGTTGGAACTAGTTTAACTGACATTGACTCAATTTAACTGAATTAAACTATTACAACTCAAAGTAAACTCAACCTAGACTCATAAAATTCATGAACCACTCTATATGACTCGAATTAGGCCCCCAACTGGAATTAACTGATCCGACTAAATTAAATTAACTTAGTTACTCATTCTTGTTGTCTTGTGATGTGGAATTATAATTTTCTCCTAATTTAGTTCAAGGGAAAATTAAATCAGTATTTTCTTGTTCCCATTTTCAACACTCCCTCTCAACAATAAAGGGATGATATTCTATCCTGATCCTACCTCTATGGAATTCGAATTTCCATATTGACAATGCCTTTGTGAAAATACCTGCATCATTTTCCTTTGTAGGAATGTACTCCAACAACATGATTCTCCTCTGCATACAATCTCGTAGATGGTGATACCCAATGTCGATATGTTTGGACTGATCATGAAAAACTAGATTTTCAGAGAGTTTGATACAACTCTTATTGTCACAGTAAATCTTAGTGTGATCCATCATCTAACCAAATAACCCAAGAAGAATCTTCCTCATCCAAATAACTTCACAAGATGCTCGACTAGAAGCCATGTACTTTGCTTCTGCTAAACTAAGTGCTACTGATCTTTGCTTCCTGTTGTACCAAGAAACTATTGTTGACCCAAAACTGAAGAAGCCTCTTGATGTGCTCTTCCTGTCTAATGGACTACCTGCCCAATCTACATCTATGAAGCCTTGAAGCTTCACTCCCTATGTCTATTTATACCAAATACCAAACTGAGTGCTACCTATGAGATATCTCAAAACATGTTTGTCTTCCTTCTAATACAGTTTGGTTGGATTAACAATTGCTTGGCTAAGTTGGTTAACTGTATAACACATGTTTGGTCATGTGTTCACCAAAGACATAAGTGAACCCATAAGTTGCTTGTAGACGGTAGCCTCCACTACTTCACCTGAAGTAGCATCTTCCTTCCTCTAATTCCCTGCTAGAGGAGTCTCCATGGGTTTATTGCTCTCCACGTGGAACTTCTTTAGTATCTCGTTGGCATACTTTTTGTTGGGCCTCCTTTTTTATGCTTTCAATTACCCCTTATTGTCCTCTTATGTTGACTAATTTCACCTTGAACCTAGTTATTATTTGCTCATTTACCTCTGGAACATACCTTTTGGCCTTCCTATGTCTATATGCAGTAATTTATATGTAAAAACACGATTTTTATGTTTTATTGTAGTAGAAATAGAATTATTTGATTTCTTGTACTATTTGATTAATTTGATTGGCTCACATAGATGTCTAGACCATGCTCGTACTCATCTGGTACCCGTGCAGCGATCCAGAACTTGTACTCCTATGCATCTGATACTAATGTTAATAATCGGTACTTAGGCTCTCGTCTGGTACTCGTATATTCATTGATCAACTATCTGTGTTTTATCCACTATGTACCTATTTTCACCATACTAATCTTCTTATCCGACACCAACAACAACACTTGTGTGATTCCAGTACCCGCGTTCCATCGACTGTGTGATTCTAGTACTCACATTCTAGTGACTATGTTTTGACACCTATATTATTCTGGAAATAGATGCTATCCTCCAAGATTGTTGATTGAGTGAACAATTTTTGATGGAACCAAGGCAATTTTTCATCAAAGGCATCCTCCTTACATAACAAATAAAGATATTCTTCTTCCTCATGCACTTTGTGTCATGAGGATGAAGTTGAATATGTAAATTAAGTTAAACTATAATGATATGATATTATCTTATGTAACCATGGTTGTAATGACCATTTGTCTATAAGAGAAGGCCCGTAGATGATAGCCATCTATCAAATTGGAGAGAATTAGAAAAAAAACAATGGAGGAGAGATATAGATTTGGACTCACATTTGCATAGAATGTTATGTTGAGATGTGATTGAACCATTAAATGATGTAATCTTCCTTTTTAAATTAATAATATGAGCAGCAATTTATAAGTAAGTGTGTTAATCAATTTATTAGTTCTGTAAGTCTTCAATCCTTCCTTGATATCTCAGCAAGGGCCCACTTAAGCCATCAAGGCAAGTTTTTATTCTAGATATTATATAGTTTAGAAGTGTTTTAGAGTTTGATGCAATTATAGTCTTGTTTTATGTAATTAATTTTTGAGTGACAATTCCATAGTTTTTGTGAATGCAAATTGTATTTTCTTAAGCTATATATTTAATTGTTGATTGCTATCTTGAATAGCCAAGATTAGGGATCTCACCATTCACCTACATGTGCTGATAGTGAATACTCTTCTCATACATTTCATGTACTAGAATACACAATTTTCTTTGGAACTAGTTCTGGTTGCCTTGTTTAATGTTTTCATGCAATGAATTGATTCTAGTATAGTGATTAAGATTAGATGATACATGAAACATAATCAATTCCATATTTCCATTTCATGAGCCTATAAATGGATAAACTTGTTACCTAACCAAAACATTTAGTTTATAGTTTTTTCAAGTTTTGTTTTGAGTTTTTCCTTTTAAATTGTGTGATGAAGTCGAGCTAAAGTTTGTGGAATGAAGTATTAGTTTTTAAAGTACTCCCTATCTAGGTTATACTCAACAAACATAGGTGCTCATCCATTAACGACACATATAGTGCATCATCTCTATTGATTATGAATCCCTGGTTGATAATTAAATATTGTGGTGATATATATA
>APFE031606331.1:5363-15490 GCA_000404065.3 Pinus taeda | reverse complement strand
AAGTGAGAAACTTGCCATTGAGGCATGCAAGCTTCAAAGTACTGAAAGGGTTGTTCCTAGGTCGACTTCTTGGATAATCAGCTGATGTTGACAAGAAGTGACCCGTCGTAGGAGGGCCTTAATGAATCCCACATCTACAACATGGAATGAAGCAAATGATTTTGAAGGTGAAAATGATCTGATAATACAGTGTTCAGGGTGGCGGTCATGAAAGAATGGAGCGTGAATGTATTGTAGTGGGTGAGACACACGTGAATTCTCTGAATGAATTCTCTTGGACATAGCAGCGACACTGATGATGGATTGGTAGTGTTAACCCCAAAGATGGATGGTGTGACAGACCAATGGTGATGTGACTAGTGAACGAAACAACCCAAGCTGGCTTGGATGCGGAGAGAAAGTATCATGTTCAAGAGTGACTTGCTACCAATAAAGTTTTTTTCCCAATTTTCCCCAGTGATTTCTCACGAGTACCTCTTTATTTTTTTCAAGCTTGAGGAGGATAACATATGCTTGTTCTATAATCCACCCTTTGGGCGAACCTGTCGCTATATTTTAATGAGCCTAGCGACAGTGAAACTCGTTCTTGTCCATTTGGACGAGTTTGTTGCTATTCAGTTTTAACAAGTTTAACGACAAAGATAACTCGGTCCTTTTTAGTCTTAGAGATTCTGAAATGGATGGAAAGGAAACTCCAAAGATTCTTTTTCGTCATATAATCCCTTAACTCCGAAAAATAATAAAATAATACGAAAGGGATGAATTTTCGATAGTTTTAATGAGCTGAACAAGACAAGCACTCGATATTTTTGTGTAATAATCCCTCAGGTCCAAAAATATTAAAATATAGAGGAGGGATAGCACTTCCAATGACTTTAATGAGCCGGAGAGGCTAATCGCTCGGCAATCTTTTCATATTTTACGAGTCAATTGAAAATAGCTTAAAGGAGACTCATTTTTCGAGAAACGAGTGATGATTTCGGGTAGCAGTTGATTCCAGGTAAGGTTTGGAATTTTCCAATCATGGTAGTGTCACGAGGATGGCTAATAGAATCACTCTTCACAGATGTTCCTTGAAAGGGTAAACAATCAAATGGAGGTGAATGATTGGCTAAAAAATAGAGTGGATGTGATGATGAGAACATGACCAAGGCTGAAAATCTCACAATAAGACATTCACAATGGTTATTTACCGGAAAATTGGTTCATTTTTTAATGAGCTTAAACTCTGGGGGAAACATTTGCTCATTGCTTATGTTTATTTTTTAACGAGCTTGAATTCCACATTAAAACTGCTCATGATAATGGTCATTGATTCCTTGATTCACCATTAGCATTTTGTTCATTCAAATATTTTACCGCCTGTTCATTTGCTTCATCAAACCAATTAGAAATGAAAACATATGCTTGATAAATGAGTTAAGAACACTAATATCTTAATTGAATTACATGAATGGTAATTTAAAAGTGACTTTTACCTCTCACTTTACCATTTCATTTGAACTTGGTTTGTTGGAGCTCTGGAGGTGCTTTCCCCCTTGATTTTCACTAGCTGATTCCGGGAGAGTCTGTGGACGATGCTTGATGCTCTTTGGACCAGGTATGAGCTAAACTTGTGCTCTTCAATTGCATTCTTTTCTTTTCGAATTCTGAGCTTGTTTCCTTGCTTTGTTGAGCCTCTAGGGTTTGAACAGCTCGCCCTAGCTCCATCGCACCCTTCCTTAATCAAAAGGTGTGATCCATACTAGCCTTCTCACTCACTAGTCTGTATGCATCACTCCCAGTACACTTGTTGGGGTGCGATGGGTGCAAGGAAGAAAATGTTTGCACAACTTTCTCATATATGTTTGCCTATTTTTTGCCAAATCAAGATCCTGGCTCTTCTCTTGTTGGTTTTTCAGAGATTCATCGGAGCAAACTGGTTGTTACATGGTGAGAACGCGAGCATGAAGAAGAGGATTGGTTTCTTTACATGATCCAGGTAGGGTAGCTGCATTGCAGAACTGTGGCTTGTTCAAGTTTTTACGTATCTCTAGCATGAGGCAAAAAATCAACTTGTTGCAATATTTCCTCAAGGCTTGGGATCCTATCAACCAGGTGTTCCAAATTAGGGGCAAATCGATCCCCTTGACTGTCGTGGACATCAATTTTCTGACCGGTTTATCGAGGCGTGGTGCCGCTCTCTCATTATCGGGTTCTTCCCACGGGGGCAAGTCCATGAGGGAGTATATTCGACAACACTGCAAAGAGGGATCTCAGCCGAGTATGGACGACAAGATCAATATCTGAGATGTCACTGACCGGCCCTTAAGGACCATTCTGTTCACTTTTGCTAGACTCACTGGTAGTTCTGCTCTTCACATAGCTAACAGGTCTTACATGCAGTATGCTTTGGAATGCCTTGAACCGAATATGTTCAACTGGTGTGACGCAATACTCTCTGTGATGAAAGAAAAACTAACCAAATTGAAAAGTGGAAGATCCAATAATTTTGGCTATGGTTCTATTTTGACCGCTTTCACTTTGGAGAGGATCCCGTTGATGCAACCACAATACATCTCACTTGGCCTACCTCCACCGACTGATCCACAGATGCAAAGATGGGTTGACCTCATGTCTCGAAATGCTAGCCAAACTTAGATTTCCTTTTCTCATACTTTCTTCAAGTGGTTTGATCATCAAGAGATGGTTTACACCAAGTTTCCATATGCTGGCATGGATTTCCGGGGTGACCCAGATTTAGTGCTGCTCGCCAGTAAGCAGTGGGGTGCTATGGGTAAATATTCTGACCATATCTTTGTTTATTGTTCTTATAATGTTATTATGCTTTCTTGACCAAGACTAATCAAAAATCATGTGCTCATGCAGATATTGGACCAGTTCGACCGGCAGTACGCCGCAGAGACCCAGCGGCGGCTCCAACAGAAGAGGCTGTTGGGAGGGCCATCCTTCGTGACCTTGACGTGGTCAAGAATATTTTAGCACTACAGGACTAGATATAGGGTCTCACCCTTGGTATCCCAGATGTGAAGACTAACGAGCTCACTATGCGGTTGCAGCGACATACTACTAGAGTGTCGAGTCGATGAACTAGGCTTTTACGCATGATTGCACAGGCGGTGACTTGTTATCACTAGCATCATTAGACTAGGGTGCCCCCTAGAATTTCGAGTTTTGGGTCATTTAACCAATTTCTTCTTGGTTACAGAAAATTATGTATAAACTATAAATAGTTATGTATATATTTTTGATTTTCGGAGCTTTATTTTGGTCAAGTTACATGATCCTGCTGCATATATTGATGTGATGCTTCTTTTTTATAAATGTCGCAAATGTCTATCTAACACATAATTTGCCAATGAGTTTGTCAATGTGTTTAAAATTCTAGAAATATGTTGATATTGAATGAAATCGAACTGTCTTTCCGAAATCCTGACTCGTAGGAACATTCGATAGATGGATGGATTTCGTACGGAATAGATGCCGATGAGTTGTAGAATGATGAGTTGTGAGTCCAGCATAACGACAAGGCGGCATATGCCTTGTGTGATGGCATCAGAGAGGAGTTCTATAAACATGTTGTATTCATCGATATTGTTCATTGACTAACCAATACATACCCCTCTAAAACTTACTAACTCGCTGTTGGGATCGAAACTGGCCCATGCTATAGAAGACAGGTTCTGTGAACTACAACTTGCTCCATCGGCATGTCCAACAAATGATTCGAATAGGGTCGACATCTGCAATGAATGCAAAAAAGTGGATTACCTAACCAAAATAATTACTCTTAGAAAAAACAAAAAATGTAACAAAAGCATAAGGATTACTATGTGGAATTAAGCATAGTAACGTTTGAGGTACAACCCGTTGCAATGTTGCGCCAGTGGAATCCCATCATAGTCCATCAATGCGTAGGCTCATTTTTCTAATACATGCTTAACAATATAAGGACCCATCCATAACGATTTGAATTTCCCTGCTCCCAACTTATCGGATTCCTGGTCGTAAAGTAAGACCAGGTCACCTTTTGAGAAGAAGCGAGGTTTGACATTTTTGTCGAACTGTGCTTTGACTCGTTTCTTATGAGCTTTGTTAGCTGAAGCTGTATCATGACGGGTTTCATCTAATTGGATTAGTTCCAAGAAACGAGCCTCTTCTTCTGAGGTTCCAGGGAGAAGTTCGATTGCGAGTTTGAGGAGCGAGATTTCACATTGAACTGGTAAGATTACTTCCAGACCATACACAAGTTGAAAAGGTATAAACTCGATTGCATTTCTCACTGATGTCCAGTATGCACACAAGGCCGAGTATAGGATCAGGTGCCAACTCCATTTATGGACTTCGATCATCCTTTGCAACATGCGCTTCAGGACCTTGTTGATTGCCTCAACCTGTCCGTTAGCCTGCGGATAGTACGCAGTAGAGTTGTCGTGGGACAGTCCTAATTTGGCAGCCAACTCAACCATCACGTGATTGTGAAAATGTGATCCATGATTTGTGAGTATGGCTTGTGGAACGCCAAATCTAGAGACTACGTGATTAAAAAAGAAAAGGGAAGTCATTTCGCCACTATTGTTTAATGTAGGCATCACCTCGGTCCATTTAGTAAAATATTCTACCGCCACTATGATATACCCATGCCCCTCAGCTGAGGTGGGGTTACATGTCATGAAATCGATGCCCCATTTGGCCAATGGCCCAACAACAACTACTTGTTACAGCGATACGGGTGGTCTTTTGGTTTTGGTATCAAACATTTGGCAAGCATGGCAACTTCTAACTGTGGTTATGCAATCTTTGAACATTGTTGGCCAGAAGTATCCTGCTCGCAATTTTTTTTTGTGCCATAGCATAACCAGATTGATGCCCCCCACATGCGCCTGAATGACAATCATTCAGGACTTTTTCGGCCTCCTCATGGGTGAGGCACCTTCGTAGAACTGTATCGATACTGCGACGGCAAAGAGTATCACCGACGATCACGTAGTCTTTCACTTGGTATCGAATACGTCGCTGTTCGGAGCATGAGGTATTAGACCTATATGTTTGCTTCTAGATATAGATGATTACATCTTCGTACCATGGATTTCTTGAAGATATCAAAAACAAATTTTCATGCATGATTGCTTCTTCGAATGTTGCATCGTTGGATGATGATGGGAGATCACATAGTAACCCCACTAATACCACGACTTTCTTTGATTTGGATTTTTTGAATTCTAGATCAAACTCTTGTAAAATCACTATCCATTTTGAATATTTTCCCTCGAGCAACTGTCGTGACAATGTATAAGTCATGGGGTTACAATCTGATAAAATGGTAGTTTTTCTTAAGAGGATGTAGTGTCGAAATCTCTGTATCGCTTGAACAACTGCTAGGGCTAGATTTTCAACGTAGGAGTATTTCATTTCCATATCATTTAAGTTTTGGCTTAAATAATATATAGGATTTTCAATTCCATTATCCTCTTGAACTAAAACCATTGCTATGGTTGTATCTGCTACAGTGAGATACAGGTTAAAGTCTTTTTGATAATCAGGAGCATACATTAATGACGCTTTTATTAGAGATTGCTTTAAAGCATCAAAGGAAGCTTGCGCGACCCAATCCCAAATGAAGGGTACTTCTTTTTTCAATAGACAAGTATAACCTTTAGCTAGTTCGGCGTAATTTGGAATGAACCTCCTAAGGAAGTTTTCTTTCCGTTGGAGTTTCTGAATCTGAAGCAAGTTTGAAGGTGGAGGCAAATCAATGATTGCCTGAACCTTACATGTGTCGAGACAAATCCCATCCTTTGAGACCACAAAGCCAAGTAAACGACCAGAACTGACACAAAACACACATTGTTTCCAATTGAGTCATATCTTGTAGTGTCGACAACGTAGAAATATCACTCTCAAATGTCGCGGATGATCGGTTCTCTTTTGTAAATGAGCTAGAAGATCGTCGAGATATGGTTTAACGATGTTCTTGATGTCATGGAAAGCATAGTTCATTGCTCTTTGAAAAGTTGCCCCTGCGTTCTTTAAACCAAAGGGTAGCTTGCGATATGCGAGCGTGCCCCATGGACAAATAAATGCAGTCCTTGAATGGTCTTGTGGGCAGATATTTATTTGATTATACGAGGAAAATCCATCCATAAATGAAAATATTTCACATTTGGTGCATTCATCAATTATCTGGTCAATAAAGGGTGTAGGGTAGTTGTCTTTCATACAATCTTGATTTACATCCCTATAATCGATGCACACTCTAATCATTCCTTGTTTCTTCATCACAGGAACAATATTCAATACCCAATTGATCAGAGGAACCGGGTAAATAAAACCAGCATGGAGGAGTTTTTCAACTTCTGCCTTAATGGCAACGGCTTTCTTTGGGTGCACCTTCCGTAGCCATTGTTGTACTGGTTTGACATCTAGATACATCTTAATTTCATGTTCAACTATGTTCGAGTCAATACCTAGCATTTCATCATATGACCAAACAAAGACATCTCTAAACTCGTGAAAGAGAGCACTATATATTTCCAGTTCTGGAGAAGAACAAGATTTGCCGACATGAATATTCTCTACAACATCTGTTTTGGTTGAGATTTTTATGGTGGTAGTCTCTTCAATATTGGATAGGTTTCTCTTAGAATCCACCATATTTATAATATTCGTCAGAAAGTCAAATACTAAAGGATGGTCTAGGTTGTTGGAATTATCTTCTTTCTAGTTCAGAAGATGGGAACGATGGTGGTAATCGTCCGATGGTGCCCCGTCAATCATCATTGATTGAGTGATTCCTTCAGCTGTAGAGTGTACTTGTGACCAAGGATCTGAAGGGGTGCCATATTCCTTAGACCTATCTATCCAAATGCTTGATGAGCATTGATACATGTTTGCCTCCCATGCTGAAAACATTGATTGCTATAATATTTCTAGTGGGGTTAGAGGTAATACCTGCAGATTATCCATTTTAACATCGTTTTCTGACATCTTTTGAATGGAAGATATCATATTGCAGGTTCCTACGTTAGCCACTTCCACAAAATTGGTTGGAGGTGGTAGGGTAAAAGTTCCCATTAATGTGGGGTCTTTTAGTAAGCCTACTCCGATATTTTGAAGTGCATTAGGGCTTCCATGGATCATTAGAATGCTTCCCGTAACTTGCAAACTGTTGGGTAGAAAATTTTGTTGGTCGATGATTGTAATTCCTCCTTGGGAAGGAAATGCAATTTTCCTAAAGTAGGTCAACACAATGGCTGCCATGGCATATATCCAAGGTCTTCCTAGTAGGATGTTATAATTGAGGATTCCGTTGATAACTTCAAGGTCAATTTCTACTGTTTTTCCCCCCAGTTCGACTTGCAAGTTACTTAATATCCCATACGGGGTGTATGTTTGTCCATCAAATGCTTTTAATGTCATCGACGATCGCGACAAGGATGGAGACCCTAGATTTTTCTAGCAACTCATCGACATGATACATGTGGATGCCGCCTCATCAATAATTGCTCTATGAACAATTTTGTTGAGGGATTTCACTTGAATGAGGAAAGCTAGTTGAGATGGTAACTGAGGGTCATATCCTTTGTGATTAAAAGATACAAGATTGGAATCCGTTGGGTCAATCCAACCTATTGTTGATAATAAAGCCTTCTTTTGGGAGGGGAAATTTTGAAGTACCTCAAGAGTCGACCTCGCGGAGGGCGATTGGGATAAATCCTCCACTATATTATAGTTTTGTTCTGCTCTGGCATGAGGATTACACATTGATTTGTGTAATACTCCCTTTGGCAGTTTTATCGTCAATTCAAGAATGATG
This sequence comes from Pinus taeda, assembly GCA_000404065.3. Taxonomy (NCBI): domain Eukaryota; kingdom Viridiplantae; phylum Streptophyta; class Pinopsida; order Pinales; family Pinaceae; genus Pinus; species Pinus taeda. The sequence goes on along the minus strand of APFE031606331.1, from coordinate 7,674 downwards.
GGTGGCACAACTTCGGTCGAAGTTGTTATTGAACTACTAGGTCGATCATTATCCTTGTTGTTCAACATCTGTGGATTCCCGTAATCTTTACTCCTTGTTGATATAAGAGCATCATTCAGTTGCTTTGAAACCGACAACATTAGCGATTGGGAGGGGGAAGCATTTTCGCTAGCATCTAGATTCGTTCCTAGGTTCAGAAACGGATCAGTCAATACAGCCAAGGTTTTTGAACTTTTGAAGAATTTTCTAAGTTCATCTTTATATTGACAGTCTCTGGTCTAGTGATCCTTGTCACATATATGGCATGGAATTTTTGGCTTCTTATCCCCATAAGGGTTTGCAGAATATTTTTTAGGAGATGAGTCCTCCCGGTTATTCTTCTTCCCTTGTTTTTTCTTCTTGCCTCTCGATTGCTTCGGTTCTTTGCCTTTGTCTGTTGACACGGCATTTACTTCCAAGGCTAGAAGTTCCTCATTTGCGTTTTCACTCGAAACTGTGAGGGCCCTTTTCGATGTAGCCTTTATGGTTTTAATGCTTGTCGTACCTATCACGCCATTGCCGGCATGAGAGTCTTTGTTTGATTTAGGAGGGGGGGGAATGAAAAATTCTGGTCTAGGAGCATCAGGGATTTTATCGTAGAGCATGCCAGACTGAGTATAAATCAAGTCTAGATATTGTGCATGAGAAATAACTTGCTCTTCAGTGACGAATCCTCCCTTTTCCACATCTTTTGTAATAGCAGGTAACAAAGAATTAATAAACCATTTAGCCAATAGCTGATCAAGAACATATATTTTTACCATTCTATGATGATGTCTCCATTCATGAATATGATCGGATATGTGAGTGGCCATCGTTTGTTTGAAATTGGTAAGTAGCTCAGTTCTTGTTTCGTATCTTATGGGTAACTGAAAATGGGTTAAAAAGGTTGTGGCTAGGGCACTGAAGTTATCAAACGAAACTCTAGGCAATTTAATATACCATTTTGTTGCTGGACCAGTTAACATTCACTAAAAGAGGCGTAGCCTGATCGAATCATCATTGAGAGTGTTGGATGAACACCACATACGAAAGGTCATCACATGATTCGATGGGTCTTCACCCGGATTTCCATTAAATTTAGGAATATAAGACAGAAGTTTATGCGGAATCACTGGCCACCAAGGGGCATAGGCAATCAAATCATTCGTTAGTCAATTTAGATCAGGTAACTCTAAAGTTGCCACAAAAGGAAACTGTTGATATAGGCTTGGCTAAGCATACCCAAGATAAGATGGAATTGCTTGAGCAGTTGGTCTCTGCATACCAACATAATGAACTTGATGTTGGTAACTTTGATAAGGTTGATGGGCATAACCATTATGATATGGTTGATATGGCTGCCCATTACTTGTAAAGGCTTGTTTCTCATATCCTTGGTAAGCTCGCTGGAATTGTGGTTGTTGGTATTGTAACAACCATGGTTGTGAAGTCATGGGTTGTTGTCGAGTACTGACTATTTGACCAATATGGGGGGTGGTGATCCCCATTTGAACCTGTGTCATTCCACTAGTTGGTGATTGCGGTTGTGTCGTAGGTACAAGAGGTTGTTGCATTATAACCTGTGAAACTTGAGGTTGGCATACAACTAGCAACGCTCGTACTTGCGATACTGCCACAATAGCTGTCATAGTGGGGATGTTTGTCATAGGTAAACTTTGTTGCATTGAGCCTACAACTCTTGGCTGTTGAGGTAGGATTGGCACTCAACCGCTAGTTGTAGTTCTAGCATAACCTAAATTTTGTTGTGAACTCTCGCATGGTTGACCTTTCAAAGAAGGCAATGAAAGGGTATACAACCCTCCATATGATGGTAATCCAGTACTCAAAGGAATGATTTTTCTTTGGGGACCAGTTTCCCCAAATTGACACTATGAAGGATCAATTTGTTGAGACTCAACATAAGAGATTCCAGATACAATTCCGGACGAACAAATGGGAACAGTCCATACTGTCGAAAGAGCCACTGGATGGACTCCATCCAGCGGTTGAGAGCTGGTTGGGATAGATGGCACACCGACAAACATTGTCGAAGTAGCAACAGGAACTTCTGCTACTGCTGTGTCGGGTAACACAGTCCTTGATGTCAACAGTTGTTCAGACATATTAAGTCTATCCAAAAGATTCCTTAGCGATTCTTCAGGAACTTCCGATGGCAGGAGAATATATTCTGATGAAGAAGGATACAGGGCGATCCCAGCTCAAAGTTGCGTTGGAGTGTTAGATGGAGGATCTTCCACAATCTCTTCTATAGCAATCAATCCAAGAGGAA
>APFE031606330.1:84325-103592 GCA_000404065.3 Pinus taeda | reverse complement strand
ATGTGTGTTGGAGTTGCTCGATCTAACTCTAGATGCATCTTTATGTCTTCCTGGAGTTCTTCCATTTCCTTCACAGTAAGACCCTGATTCATGCATTTTATGTGTTAATGTATACCAGATCAGTAAAGTGATTCCACACTTCGAAATGAGCAAGACAAAGCATGGTGAAAACTTTCCATATTGAACTGTCAAACAAAAATAGTTTTTACAGATGCATGTTTATTAAATAAGCAGTGCTTAAAGTATCCAATAATCCCTGAGTGAATTGTTATTATCAACAGTCCATAGAAACAAATAGAAATAACAACACTAAGCCTTAATTTAAGGTCTATCTTAAGATATATCATAAAACTATGACAAGTTTTACAGATTACTCAGTTTTTCCTTTACAGGTAACACTTTTAAAAGTTAAAAATAACAAAATATTGCATTTCTGACCTACGTACATTGTTCCAGCAATGCTTTTGCAAGAATCCTTGCATCATGTTATCACACAGTGCGCAACTGTCATCAAAGGTCAACACTGAGGGTATTTTTTGTTGAAAATTTGGTAGCTGTCAGTATTTACTATTTTCATTGGCAAAGTGAAGGAGAAAATTTGAATTTTAAATGTTGACCAAGTCGACCTCACTTGGTGAAGTCAGCCCCACTCAATGAAAGGGTTTGATCCCAAGGTCAAAACCCTCCTCCAAGCACACCTATAAATAGAAGCTTGTTAACCCTCATTTGACATCACATAAACTCACAACCTTCAATCTGAAACATCAAGAAGAAGATCATGCGTGTGAAGGGAAGGAGAAGGAAATTTGACTTCCGCATTCACCAGTCTCTTGACATCTGTTTGACTTGTGTTGACTATGGTTCGTTTCTCTCTGTTTGACTTGTGTTGACTAATGGATCGTCTCTCTGTTTGACCGAACTCAAGTGGTGTTGGAGGCTGAGATTCTTTATGGTTCATTGAGTATCTTTAACCGAGTTTTTGCTCTGTTCTGGGTTCATTGACTGAAAGTTGACCAGCGGTCAACTTCTGTGATTTGACCGAGCTTGGACTAGGATGTTGCAGGCCAAATTTTGGCCCTTTGAGCAGCTGCCTCAGGCCAAAATTTGGCCCCTCTGCTGCAGACCTTGACTTGGACCAGCGTTGACCATATCTCTATCATTTGACTGGTTTGACTTGGCATTATTGAGGTCGGGGATTGGAATTTTTGAATGGAATAATTTTGATGAATTTAACTCTCATAAGGAAAGATTTCTGGGTTTTCCCTTTGTCGGTTTTGCCCTGGCCACTGGCCTAAATTTTGGTGTCTCATGTCTCTTGTCTCATTGTCTATTGTGATCTCTATTGCTCTATTGAAGAAGTGAATGGTTGATATTTTTCATGTATAACTGCTTGATGATTGGAATGCAATAAAGAAGTCTAGTTATATCATTGGAAGTAGTTATCTGTTTGAAAAATAAAAATTGTACAAGTCTTGATTGCACTAGAAAATCAACATTTTTCATCCTTTGTAAAAGACCCTCGAACGGGTGTTTATATTCCATGGCCTTTTTAATAATTTAAAGAGGCTGGAGTCCAAAATTTTTATCTTAAGTTGTAATACTTGGACGTTGGAATATAATTTTAGGACCCCTGGAGTATAGCCCATGCATTTCAACAGTGTTGTGAAAATTGTGATTTAATCGAGAGTTTTTCCCTAAAATGATTAAATCAGCAACTTCAAAAAAAACCGCGATCAGACCACAAAAAATCGCTTTTTTGTATTTTTTGTATTTTTTTGTATTTTTTAAATTTCCTGATTTTTAATGATTTTATCCTGTTTTTACGATTTTTTCTTTTTCCGGTCCCTCGTCGATTTAATCCCGATCGCAATTATCGCAACATTGCATTTCAAAGCCTCCTAAATTGAGTTTGACCATTTATTTATCAAGGCCTGTGCAGAGACTTTATTGATGGTTTGTACTCATTTTGGCATTAAACTCCTCACTCTAAAAAAAAAAAAAAATTATCCTCCAAAATGGAATAATCAACGGAACATGCAGCATTAGCATATTCATTTCAGTGAGCAAACTGTGGTATTTTAAACTGCAACTTAAGCCTCTAAAAATTGCACTTGGGTCCCAAGGCAGTTTTGTATGCAACACATCAACTTTAGAGTTACTGTGAAAATTCTCATGGAATCTTACAAAGGCTGTCCTATCCGTCATATGAGTCACCTGAATCATTCCAAGTCACCTCAAATTGACAGCTCATGAACAATTCTTCAAAGATTTCAAGGGTCCCAAAAAGATAAAAAAAAAAAATAACAAGTAGCTTCTGGTTAGAGGTTAACAGGTCTGTTTCATGAGTCTTGACTAGTTAATGAAAGATCAAATAGCTCTTATGTTGGACTCCCCAAAATTATGGTAGCACATTTAGCAGTTTTGAGTGGAATTCCTTACATCCTACTGATGGTCCTGAGACCCAGAATGCAATTTGAACCAGAATTCAAGTAGTTATAGCTCCCAAGTAAGCAGATTCAATATAGTAAACCTCCAAACTCCTCAGTATCTGGCTAAGTCGATTAGTTGCTCGTTTCTACAATATCAGTTTTCCAAGTTAGGGTGATATCATCTATAAATGAAATGGATCATAAGAAAAGAGGATCTACCCCTGTCACTCTGCGTCATCTGCACAGGCTTCCCAAGAAGTGTGTTGACTGAAGTCACTGAGTCTGGAGAACTAAACGATGCCTTGTGTGATGTTATTGACCTCTGAGATCAAGAATGAGTCCCCTTATAAGCTGAGGAAGTCTGTATAGGGTAGGCTTAGGGATGACAAAGATTGTATCAGAACTTTGGGACTGTGGCTTAGCCAAGTCTGTAGTCCCCTTTATGGATCATTTCCCCCAGAGAGTCATACCCTGTGTTAACTGTTACAATTTTGTTAGAGAAGCACACTCCTTGCAGACAGAATCCAAGTCCCTTGTCTTGTGTCTACCCAAGCAATTGAACAGATACTTATCATCCCCGAGGGAAAATTCTGTGTTGATGTCAACATCCAAATCAATAATCTCTGTGTCCAAGGGAAGAAAACCCTACTCAGTCGTTATTTGGAGAAAGGAAAATAGGCTCCAAGCCTCAATACTTCTTTCAAAGCCAATGTTTCCCATGTTCGTCCAGAGAAATCATTTCTATGATATCAGTAATTTTAGGTCTGAATGATGATCAGACAATAAATGTGTGCATGCTTGCATTGATGGATGGCATCAAGAACAATTCCAGTACAATTCAGCTATGCAAAATTTATTGTTGAGTCAATCCACAGATAGCTAATCAATTTTGAGGCAGATAAAATTTTCAGATATTGGACATACCTTATTCTTTTCAGCATCTCCAATTGAAGAGGATCAATCATCAACGAAGCCCAAATCTTGTCTCTGAATGAACTCCTTTGATTCTTTTTCATGCAAAGAATGAGGATTTCAATCAATTTGTAGATAAATTCATGTATATAGAGGTCCTTATTACCAGACAGGAGCATCCTCACAAGATGCCTGTAAAATGGAAGAAGTTGCTACAATTGAGTTTGGATGTGAAGATAGGAGATTGGTAATTGTTCAAAGACTACACAATCTAGAATATGTGGAGCAGAAGTCCAACCAGATAGATTGTCTCTGAATGGACTCCTTTGAATTTTCTCCTAGATATGTCTTCAGCCGGCAGCGAGCAGCCCCTTGCAGACATGTAACGAACAAAGTTTGTATACTCAAAGGAATGCTCTGATGCCAATGTAACAAACAAAGTTCATATACTCAGAGGACTGCTCTAATACCAATGTAACAAACAAAATTTGTATACTCAGAGGAATGCTCTAATGTCAATGTAACGAACAAAGTTCGTATACTCAAAGGACTGCTCCGATACCAATGTAATGAACAAGGTTCGTTATAGCAAGTTAAACACTACAAAAGACTTGGAATATGTAGATCTCCATTGAAGATACAATAATATATATTAAAATGTATGAATGAGAATGACGTTACAAATGAGAGGGAAGCCATGCTTATATACCCTAGGCAAGTGCCTCCTCATGAATGGTCATGTTCTTAGGGACATACCTCTTCACTGACTAATTAATCATTATTTATGATGTGTTATTATTATTTATATTTACATTATTTATATTCATATTTCATTCATAACATTGCCTTCCTCCTCAAAAAGCTTTGTCCTCAAAGCTTACTGATGAAACACTTGATCTCTTTTCTTGTTTTGAATGTCTTCTCGTCTCAAAACTGTCATCTTCGTTGATACAAGACGATATGATCCTTTGAGTGATAAATAAAATTGTTAAACTGAGAAGGGATCAGACGATCCTAAATTAATCTTGTGGAACCTTGTAGTTACTGGAAACTTGTGATGAATTGTTATCACAAGATTGGGTAGTGCAAACTTCAGAATTCTTTGGAACATAAATTTGTTGTTTATGTTCTTAGTGATACAGATTTGTAGATTGATTGAAAAGTCTACTCTTGTGATTTGGACGTCGATAAAAAGTTCTTCTGTTCTGGCTTTCCTAAATTACTTTAGGCACTAATGTAGTTATAGAATCTTCACTTGACATATCTGACGTTTGAACTGCAACTTCTGAGTATATCTTCACTATAATTGGTTTATCTCCTTCCTGAGTTGTGATATTGACTGGATCAATATCTGTTCCCTTATCTTCAACATGGACTGTTACAATTGGGGACTTCGATACTTTTTTTTGATTAAATTGTTTTAACTTGTCTTTTAGCAAATTCTTGTCACTTTTAAGCTTCTTTATTTGCATAAGAAGGTTTTGATTATAATTCCTTAGACATGAAAGTTCTTCATTTTTTGAATTGATGACTTTATCCTTAGTATCATTCTCCTCATCTTTTAAACTTTTGATTTGTTCTAATAAATTTTTATTAAGGTTCTTTAAACATAAATTTCCCTCTTCTTGTTCGGATAAGTGCTTCTTGAGTTCCTTCTTTGTGACCTTAGTCTTCTTGACTTGTGCAAGTCATTTTTCATCATGGTCTTTGGGGCGAGAAATTTCTTCGTCCTTTTCCATTACATCTTTGTAATGCATATCCGCAAGATCTACATGTTCCTGTTGTAACGCTTTCTTGTTTTGGCGAAGTTTGGTTATTTTGCCTTTCTCTTGATCGTTACTGCAATTTCTCGGTACACTTGATTACGTCGTTTTGTAGAGGTGATGATGGGCATTTATCTAGTAATTTGGATTGCTTTTCCTTCATTTCCTTATTAAAATTTGTATGTTGTTGCCCAAATTTTGCCATTAATTGTTTTATATCTTTTGCTAATGATTATTTTTTTGTATCATTTAGACATTCAGCTACAGAAAAAGTTTTGGAACATTTTGGGCAGACGACATTATAATCTCTAAATAACTCTTGACAATTAGGATATCCTTCTGAACAAAAAGGACATATTGAAAAAACAACCCATATTTTGTTTTCTTCACTTGTTTTAACTCAGTATGGAAGATTCTTTTTTTAATAAACCTTCAAAACTTTATTATTCCTTCGAACTTTAGTATTAATCCTTAATGAATTCTATCATTTCAATTTTTTACTATCTCTCTCTTTTTTTCTTTTTTTAATAAATATCCTTTTTTAATTATATATATATATTATATATACTATATAATATAGATATATCTGTGGTTGCAATATCGGCTTACGGGGGGGGGAAATCATCGGCGAGGGTTTTTGAAAACCAAGATTATAGGCATTATTCGGCGAACATATCGAAAATATTTGGCAACTAAAATATTTTTAACTATGGCCGATATTTCAAACATGACTATATTAAGCGATATTTTCATATATCGCTATATTTGGCGTATTTTTTCAAACTGGAAAATATTGCTATATTTCAGGCATAATCGTTTTGCCAAAAAATTCACGATATTTTCAAATTTGGGTATTATCACCTATATATATATATATATATGTGTGTGTGTGTGTGTGTGAATGCTTTGATGCCAATGTAACGAACAAAATTCGTATATTCAAAGGACTGCTCTGATACCAATGTAACAAACAAAGTTTGTATACTCAGAGGAATGCTCTGATGCCAATGTAATGAACAAAGTTCGTATACTTAGAGGATTGATCTTATAACAATGTAACGAACAAGGTTCGTTATAGCAGGTTAAACACTCCAAAAAACTTGGAATGTGTAAATCTCTATTTAAGATACAATAATATATATTAAAATGTATGAATGAATGGTCATGAATGGTCATGTCCTTAGGGAAATACCTCTTCATTGACTAATTAATCATTATTTATGATGTGCTATTATTATTTATATTTATATTTTATTCATAACAATCCACCAGATAGCTCGATGTGCCACCATTCTCCACCACCTGAGCCAGCCATTTTGTGCCCTCGCCCATCTGTTATGATCATATGTTTGAAGGTGGGTCTTCCAACCCCGAAGGTATGACTTTTCATTATGTAATTGGGTGTTTATGCTTGCTTTTCTTGGACACATTTGGACATGGATTATGTTAGGATATTCCGACACATAGGAAATAGTTAAGTTCAACTTGGTCTAGTATAGAGTTAGGTATAGAGTTAGGTAAAGTGTGTTTCTTTACCGTTGTACATTTTGTAACTTACAATCCGACGGTCACGATATGTATTGATCCGACGGTTCATTCTCTCCTCGGTATTACCGACACTTGATCCGTGGCTTGACACCCGATTGGTCCATGAATTCTATTTAAAGCGCATGGAGGGTCATTTGTAGGTTCACCGTGCATGAGAGAAGCTTATGTAAATTTTCATTCTTTTATTAATAAATTGCCTGTAGTAGCCACGTTGGCGCAGGCCGTGGACTGTTTCCCTCTCTGAGGGTTTTTAACCACGTCAAAATATTGGTGTATTGATCTGTGATCTGTTTGTGAGCGGTGTCCTTCTGGTGTTCTGTCTGAGGAACTTACCCTGTATATTCCTACAGATTAGTGGGGGGATTCGGTGGAAAGAATGGGCTTGGATTGTACTCTTGTTCCCTTGTCCCAACTTGGTGGTTAATCTTGTATCCTAATCCCATGGGATCTCCTCTATTGGCTACTAGCTTTAGGAGTGGCACTACATGTGAAACCCTAGTTTTGGTTGCATGGTCCCGCTTCCCGACACCATATATCTCACTCCCCTCCACTTATTATAACCCCTTTTCACACCTTTCCCATCCAGGCCCACATTTGTCCATCGGGTCAACAAGGTGTTAGCCTCCCCTTACCCTTGTCCACGCTTTAGGTCGGACCTGGAATCATGCCCCAAAGGTTGATGCAACTAAAAAGAAAGTTAAAAGCATAATTTGGCCATTTACAATAAGAAATGTACCACAAAATGCAAAATATGGTCGAGACATAAGAATTTAGCTCGTGAGCAAAAGCCAAACATGAGCTCTACCTCCAATCACTATGGCCATCACCCTAGTTCCTAGAGCCCCTATGAGTGCCCCCCGCATCATTTAGGAACCCATGATTGTCCCAACCCCTCGTGGGCAATGAATTGCCCAACCTTTAGGGGGTAATCACTACTTTATCATACACATCATGCTCTCATCCCCTAAAGCCCCAAGCAGTTGAAAGAAAGATAAATCACTAAAAGGAAAAGGCATATGAAAAAGGGGGAGAAACAAAAGTCAGAACAACTCATGTACCACGATTGCTCCCTACTACATTCATACACCCAATATGTGGGCTTCCCTCATTATAGCTACCTTTGTACCATGGCATGTGGCTTGGACCCTTCCCTATTGCCCCACTTCGTTCCACCATCATTTCACATGACACCTGCGATTTGACAGATGTACCATGGACCTGTTACTCCCTTAGAGGTTAAAACCACCTAATAGGGTCATTTATTAACCTCTCTTGTCGAGCAAGGAAACACCTACACATTTTGAAGCCCATTTGGAAGGGCATGCCACTATGAAGTGTCGATTAGCAAGATTACTTACTCAATTGCACTAATGATTGGTTGTACTGGAAGGTGAGGAGACACATTGGATCTTATACAGGATTGCAGCTGGGTCTTCATCTTGGACTTGGCCTCCTTATACGGGATCCAAGCCCTCCAGAGGGTCATAATGGTGCTTGTAGGGTGAGCGTTGAGAGCCATGGGCCTCCACCATAGCAGAGCATTGATTGCCACACCATGGGCTTCTTCAACACCACATATTGCTTGTTTGTGCCCCAACCATACAAAAACGATGATGCACTTGGACCACGTTGCCCAGTCGGCCACACATTTCCACTTGACACTTCGCAGTTGATCCAGGGCCTGGACGAGATTCTGTCTCATCCAAAGAAACATAGGAGGGCTTAAATCATCTTCTATCGCTCACTTATCGAGAATTAGCTTGTTATTGAGCCACTGGAGATCCATGAGACCATTGATTGTGTGCCCCACATCCACTTGGGAGCACCACAGGATGTTTTGCTTGAAATCAAGGGGCCACCCTCTAAATCATCATTTTTGGAGCCCTTCTCTTCATAATGACACATTAAGGACTCATCTTGGCCTTCCAACGGCCTTTTGCACCATTGTTTTATCATTTCGGCCTCACTAGACAGGCTTATTTTACATATTTGAGATATTTGGTGGGCTCATCACCAAAGTTGTTATTTTGCACGTTTAAATATTATTAGGGGCTCAATTAGACCAATTACTATTAGGCTAAATCGAACTTCTAACCGCTCATATATATAAAAATGAGCCTCATTTGTATTGGATCATCACACTTGGGATTTTCGACTACCTCATTAGAGGATTTTTTGGCCTGCAATTTGTGGAATGATTTGGATGATTAATGCATTCTGAAGTGTGGAAAATTTTCACTATCTCTCTTGGAGCTTCTCTTTGGCAAGATTGTGCATGAATATAATTTTTCTTGTAAGTGCTATATAATGATATATTTAAGTTTTAATAAATGTCTAATGCATGGAATTATTTCTTATGGTGAAGTAATGTGCCCTAATTAATGTGAATAAGTGGAATCATTGAAAATATTGGAGATTTTTGCATGTGTTACTCATTGGACAAAGAATGAATGAATGTTCCTAGAGGATAATTTGTGTTTGCATCCTTGAAATTCCATAACAATTGTTGTCTAAGTATAAAAGTCTATAGTTGTCGTGTAGTTGCATCTATTGTTAGTGAAGCTACTTCTTTAGGCCTCCTTGAAGAGCGAAGTTTCTCAAATCAAGATCATGTTGACTCCAATCTTCCCAATAGCTACGCACTGGTCCTAGATCCTCGATGATCACATTAACTCAACTAGATATCATTCTTCTCACACTTTCCTTCCTCCTTTTCTTCATCCCTTTAAGGATTGGTAGCCTCTCTCGGGTTTGGTGTGAAATCCTTTAGGAGTGAGATCTTGCAAAATTGATTGGATAGGCCTCTGCTCTGGTGTCTCCCCTTGCTCTCCTCCAATTTTGGGGTCATTCTCACAGTTGAATCTCGAGATAATTGATGCATTAGCCTTTGTACCAAGTGGGAACCCTTGAAGTTGCTTTGACTTGGGGATTTCTTAAAGGTTTGCAAGTTATAGCTTATAATCCAAAACCTTTTCTCTTAGCTATCTTGACCCTGCATGAGTCTTTACCTTAGAATCTCTCTCAACCCTAGGTCTGCATAGTATCTCTCTCTCAAGGAGTTTTTCATGGAAATTCATCTTATCTCCTCCCAGGGCTCGCACTTTAATTGAATCTTTACATTGAATGAACCATCATTGCCTCACTTTGAACCCTAGTATAGATATAATAATCACAAGTGAGGGATACTAGGACCATAGTTTTAAAACTTGGACTTGGATTCGGACTTAGAACCAGTCGAGGGTCAACTCCGACTTAGACTAGTTGATTCCAATGACTCAATCTTTGTAAAAAGTACATTAAATATTTAATTTTAATGAAAAATCATATTTTTAAAGATTTGCATTCAAGTTTCCAAACTCAAAGCATTAAAATAAAAGAGAAAAGACAACACTTGATCAAAACATGCTCATGAATATATCTATTATATCAAAATGCCACCGAGTGCACTATCAATTACATGTAATATATAGAGATCAGAAAAAAAAAAAACACATAACCAATGATGCTCCAAAAACTAACTCCTACTACTTACAAACTCCTCACAAATGCTCACATAAATGCAATGAGATAGTTGTGAGGAAATATGAGGGGTTGAGTCACCTTTATAGGCGTGGGAGAAGGGTAGCGGGGCTAGGAAATGGTTTAAACAAGAAAAAAAATTGATTTCAAGTCTGCCCAGCCCGCCTTTTTTCCCACCGTTGAGACCGACCGATTTAAGTAGAGCTCGGTCGGTCTGGCCGGTCCATCACCAAACCGGCCAAGGGGCTAGGAAATGGTTTAAAAAAGAAAAAAAAAATTGATTTCAGGTCCGTCTAGCCCACCTTTTTTCCCATCGTTGAGACCGACCAGTTTAAGTCGACTTCGGTTAGTCCGGTCGGTCCATTACCTAACCAGCCGAATCAGTAACGGGTTGGCCACCGAACCAGATAATTGACCTAGTCGGTCCGGGCAAGGGTATGGATTGGTCAACCAAGCCGATTCCTAGTCAGACTGTCCTAGTTTTAAAACTATGACTGGGACTGCTCCCGTCAGTGGAAATCCGAGAAGAGAATGGGACATAGGTTGTGGTGACAATGGGTCTTTGTCCCAAATTGTTGTTGTGCCCGCTAGCTTTAGCCTATATACTAGGCCTGCTAGTTTGTGAAGCAACAGTATCAATGCTCAGTTTAAGATTGAAGAACAAGCACAATTTTATTTCAGGAGCAGTTTTTACGATTCAGAGGGAGCTGGTATCAAATCGATTTGGTGGCTAGAGTTCTAAGTAGTGCGCATTGATTTTACCAATGTGATTTGTATTCAGCAATTTAATTTGGCAGTGTGGCATATCAAGGTCTCAGATTTGAAGACAGATTGGATGATGCATCCAACTTGTGTTCATGGCGTGAAAGGATAGCAGTGGTGCTAGAGGAACAAGGGGTTTGGGATTTTGTTGATAATGTCTCAGTCGCACCAACAGATCCTCAACAGTTGGCTCAACATAACAAGATGGATGCCGAGGCAAGAAGGATTTTCTTGGAGGGAGTCAAAGACCACATTATTCCTCACTTAACTAGGAAGAAGAAAGGCAAAGAAATGTGGACTACCATCATTGGTCTTTATCAAGGTTCGAGCAAGACCAGAAAGATAGTATTAAAGGACAAGCTGAGAAGTATTAAAATGTCCAAGTCAGATTCGGTGGCTTCTTACCGCACCAAGTTTTCCAAAGTAAAGGAAGAATTGGCTGGAGTGGGAAACACAATTCTAGATAGGGATCTGGTAAATTTTACTCTATTGGGTATCACCAAGTCATGGCAAGCCTTCTGTTAAAATTGGCAACTAGGCAAAACTTCATGTGGGTCATCTTATTCATGGCTGATGAATATTTTTATTAGATTCCTCTCGTCGAGAGGTGTAAGATTGATATAAAGATCATTTGATTCCGATAAGTATTCATGGAGATATGAATTTATTTTGATTATGGAATTATTATCAAGCCAACCTACAACTCATGTAGGCTCAGAACCCCAACAGTCGCATCTATTCAAACATCATCATTTGTGTATAAATACAAGAGGACTTTTCTTCATTTGCACTCACTCATCTCATCACATCTCTCTCTCTCTACTGCGCAGAAAAGAGTCCCTTCTCTACTACGCAGAAAAGGGTCTCTCTCTCACACATGTGAAGTCGGAAGCTGCTGAAACTGAAGTTGTAACTGTAGATGTAAAGTTTGACCTGTGTGGACTAGAAGATCTCCTCATCTGAACCGCATTGTAGGTTCATCTGAACCTCCTCTGAAAGCCACAACTTTTGGTGGTTGAATCAAGTCAATCCGACAGACGGTTTGTAAGATATCGATTGCCCTAGTTTGAAGGAAGCTGCTGAAACTGAAGTTGCAACTGCAGAAATAAAGTTTGACCTGTGTGGACTAGAAGATCTCCTCATCTGAACTGTGTTGTAGGTTCATCTGAACCTCCTCTAGAAGCTGCAACTTTTGGAGGTGGAATCAAGCCGATCCTATGGTCGGTTTGTGAGATATCGTCTGCCCTAGTTTGATGATGAAGCTGCTAATGTTGATGCTGTTGATCTAGGGTTTGCTCAGATTTATTGTACTATTTCTCTCTACTAAATTATTGAAGGTAAAAGAAGATTTGATCAAGGGGTTTCCCCACAACTTGTGGGCTTTGTCCCTGGCTAGCCGCCACATCTTGTGTCTCTTGTCTTGGCTTGTTTTCTATCAATCGTTTAATGTTCTATCTGCACTTTACTTTATGTACATGTGATTGCTAATCTGTGGAATATAATAAGAAAAAGAAGTAATCTATTATAATCATAGAGCATACCATAACTTAACATGCGATCAGAGCTGAGGTGAAGACAAAGCCTGAGCAAGAGCAAAAGCAATCACCGAAGAGAAGATTGGCAAGGCTATCCTAAAAGAACTATGGGGTCCTCAACATTCTTTCCTGCCAAAGACAAGCTCCGTGAGAAAGCTGACTATCACGGATGGAAGATGTCTATCGACCTAACCCTAGAAGATCAAGGAGTGTTGAACCATGTAAGAGGCAATATTGTTGAGCCTCCATCAAATGCATCTGTTGCTACCTGGAACAAATGGAAAAATGAAGAAGTCAAAACAAAGAAGATCATCCGGGACTCTATCGACAAGCACTTGGTGGCCTACATCTCTGAACTGGACACCTCCAAGGAAATCTATGATAGACTGGTGAGTTTATTTAAAGTTAGTGATGCCAATCAAGTTTTGTTTCTTAGAAATAAGCTGAGGGAGATAAAGAAGGGTAAAGATGAGAGTATGCAAGCATACTTCTTAAGAATCACTGAGATCAAGAACGATCTCCTATCTATTGGGGAGACTATTACTAATAGGGAAATGGCACTCACGACTCTTAGAGGATTACCATCCACATGGTACATGTTCAGGACTACTCTTCTGAACAATAATATAATTCCTGGTTTCAAGGAATTAATGGCTAGATGCATTCAAGAAGAAACAAGGGTAGAAGAGCTAGAAATGCCCATGCCTAAAGGTCCTCCTGCTACCTTTTCTTCTCATGCTAAGAAAAGAAATAATTCCAGGACTAAATCAAAAGGAAAGGCTGGACCTAAGGGTGGAAGAAAAGGACAATGTTACATTTGCGATAAAGCAGGTCACTATGCAAGGGAGTGCCCTGATAGAAAGGACTCACCGGGACGATGATCAAAATCCCTCTGATGGAAATCAAAGGAATGACAAATTCAATAGCAAAGGTAAGAGGAGAGGTGGGAATCAAGGAAGAGGACAAGCATTCAAGAAGGCTAGAAATTCTAGGATGTATTAAATGCACCTGACCTCCGAAAGAACCTAGTGTCCATCTTGGCAATCGAAGACAAAGGCTACATGGTAACCTTTAGCGATGGCAAGGTACGTGTATCGAAAAATAATGTTAAAGATGCCTTTACTCTTGGGTTTCGTGTTGATTCACTATATCAGGTTGATGGAAGTCCGTTAGGTGTCATGTCTTATGACACATCTCTTCAGTCCGAACTTTGGCATCGGAGGTTTGCCCCCCTTCATTATAAAGCTCTACTCGGTGTAAGACAAATGGTGACAGGACTACCCAAATTCCGAGTAGAGAAAGAAGGTGCATGTCCAGAATGTGCCGAAGGAAAGATCAAAAGGGGACCATTCCCCTCAAGCCTAAGCAAGACCTCTGATATATTACAGTTGGTTCACTCAAGCATACCTGAGGTTGGCATTAAGAGGGACACTACTACACCACATACTCCAGAGTAGAATGGTGTGACACCGTGCGATTGTGGAAGCTGTCTCTATGGGTAGACGATGTAACAATGCCTGATGTGGAAGAACCAATGGATCCTATTTATCCACCTAAGCCTTCCTCTTCCAGGAAGAGGCCTTCATGGCTTAGGGGGATACTTGATGATGCTGAAGGAAATGCTGCACCCCTAGGAACCTTCCGTGAAAGTAAGAAACCCAACAGGTATCAAGGATACCTTATCAGTATGAGCACAATCATACAAAATGAGCCTTCATCATTCTCAGATGTCGTCAAGCATCAAGTATGGAAGGATGTTATGACCATTATGGAGAATGATGTCTGCAAAGTAGTTCCCAGACCCCAGAACAAGACAATTGTTACTTCAAAATGGCTTTACAAGATAAAGCTACAGCAGATGGAAGTACGGAATAGTATAAGGCTCGTTTTGTTGCTCGTTGTTTCTCCCAAAAGGAAGGTATAGACTATGATGTGATATTTGCACATGTTGCCAGATATACAAACAAGAACAAGAAGACTAAATTAGAACTACATAACAAGAACCAGAAAATTAACAAAATGAAAGCTAAAGTTGAGACTCTGAAAGTACAACACAGAGATGTTGTTTATATAATACCAAGATTAGAGCAATGCCAGGGGTTTCTAAAGCTTTAGAGGAATTAACAGAAGAGAGGCAAGCAAAGTTAATTGAACAGGAGAATGGTCTCACTGATAAACTACATGAAACACTAGATAAGGTTAGATTAAAAGAAGAAATTAGTACCTTTAATATACAACTTGAAGAGAGCAACCTGCAAATGGAAACTCTACCAGATTATACGAAACAAAGCCAAAGAATTTAAGGCTACACAACAGTTACAGGGGAGAACTAAGAGTGCAATGGACAAAGACTGGAATATGTCAATGTTACCCATCCATATACATGGGTAACCCAATGAGAAAAAATTTCTCCCATGATGCAGCATGTCAGCCAATAGCCCCTACCACGATCTACATATAGTTGATCTAGAATGGATCATTATATTATTTGTCATCCATCTCGATGCTTCCAGAGTGGAAAAACTGGAGGAATCAACTTGTAGGGCCATTTTAACCAGTGGTCACTGTTTGGAAAAATAGGGGTGAGGACCTTCAGGAACCTCTTTGAGACATTAAACGACCAGTTTTTGTGGTCCCACCATTATTGTGGTCCTAGATTACATAATCTACATATCGATACCTTTCCAATGATGCAAGAATCACCTTAATTGGAGCTTGTATGAGAAAGTTATACCTCTCAGAAGTTGACCTATTGTGATTGACCACCATAATTCAAGACGATGCCATGTCAGTCCCTGTTACTCGTGGAAATAGAGCTAGCCAGTGAAGACTATCAAGACGATTCTAGAAGGGTCAAATTGTACCTCATGTTGAGGATTGAATGGCTCAGATCTAACCCCAAGTTGGCTATCAAGCTGTGTAATAAGTTATAACCAGGCAACTAGAAGGAAACGAGGTCCCATTCTATTTGAGTGCACTTTGTTCCACAGTAGAGTAGAGTAGTTGAGAATGGAAAGAGAAAGAGAGCAAAACAAAGGGGGTTTGTGCTATGTAGCAACCCACGGGCCACAGGTCTCAGGTAACTCTATTAAGAGTGCTTATTCCTCTGTATTTGCATCATTTCCATTCAAACAAAAGAGAGCAGAGCAACCTTACCTTCTAACCGAGTTTTCTCCAAAAAGGGTTTCCTAAATCATATCTTGGTGTTTGGTGTGTGTATGTATTTCATTGTTCTCTATATTTTGCATTTCATTTAAATCTATTTCATGCATGTGCAAAAAACAATAATTAATAAATATAGAAATTTAAGGAAAAATTAACCCTCATAGTTTAGATTTCAGATTTCAAATTTCGGTTTATTTTTATCAGAACTACTGTGACGAATTATCCAGTGAATATCCACGGCAGTTTACAAATTATACTGGTGTCAGAGCAGGTTTCTTTAGGTATTTTATGAGAAGTTTCAGGGCGTCAAATTGGTTTAAATAGAAAATCAGAAAACCCCAGTCATGGATGATGAATCAGTTTACAATAACCCTCGAGACCCGATAGAGGAGAGGTTAGGGGCAAGTGATAACCAACAAGGTGAAATAAGGGAACAAGTGTACAGCCAACAGCAGTCTATCACCCAATTCAACCTGTGATGCATATTAGAATGCCTTTGAACATTAAATGAAAGTAGTTTAGTTACAAAAATGGTTAATGTGCCTCACAATAAATGACCCACCTTCATCAAATGAGCAAGCTAGCTGAATGAATGCATCAACCAAAGTGTGAATCACAGACATTTGAGGCTGGCTATCTGTGGATCATGGTAGGGTTGCTGGCAGGCAAGCTACATCATAAGAGAAAAAAATTCTCCTAGCGATACCCATATGTGTGGATGGGTAACAATGACCATTATTAAAACATAACTCCATCCCAATAATCTGGAATGCTTTAGATGGCATGGTTGATGCTTATTTGCAAATTCAAAAAAGCACCTAAATTTTGTGTATAATACAAGGGTCTTCTCCAAAATCCAAATTGCAATTTGACTCCTTTTTTGCCAACCTTTGAAAAACATGCTTATTGAACAAAATTTATAGTGGAAAATATCCCTTGCACTCCAGTTCAATGCCTTTAGGCGTGCCTAGGGTTGTTTTTTTACTTTGATAGTCATTTAATTTAAAAGTCACGCAAAGTCAACCCAAAATTACACTCATCATTATATTATCCAGCATAAAAACACAAAAAGATTTGCTAGTATGTTAGTGCTCTAGTTCAATATCTAATGAATTGACCTAAATACTTATGTGAAACATTTGACTGCAAAATTCGTAAGGTTAGACTACAAATAAAGAGAATGCATAATCATTTATTTATCTGCTTCATTAATTTTCCATTACGTGGACACAAAGAAGCCTTTTCTATGATTACCAGCGTTTCCGTTATAATTCCATACCCTGGGTTTGGTCTATGTTTTAGCTAGAAAACACAAACACACTGAAAATGCAAACTTTAAAACTTTTGCACAACAAAATATAGCAACAAATAGAGCAATGCACAAGACACAAAATTTATGCCCAAAACTGATTTCTTATTTGTCCATTAACAAGAAACTCTAGGGCTCCCATACCAAGGAAAGTGGCCCTTTACAATCCCTGGAAAAATGCCAAAAATAAACAAGACAAAACACAATACTCTTGTACAAGTTACCTGGGCTGAGGTTGAGCCTTATCAGTCCTCAACTGCCCCAAATTACCATTGTTGTGGCAGTCCTTTCACCACAGAGAATCATTGTTGTGTTCTTCCAAACACCACAGACTTCTCCCAGCCTTATGGAAAGCTCCCTTAGGCCTCCACGAACCTTACAGCAGCCCTGTGTAAACCTTTTCTTGTTGTGGCAAACCTCCACTGTCCACCGGACCACCACAGGCCTATGGCCTCACTTTTCCTTCTTGTAGGTCCCTTGTTTCAACTTTCACCTTAAGCCAACTCCTTAAGCCCTCAGATGCACCTACAGGCCTGCAGCCTGTCCCTTCAAGCCCTAAGCCACCTTGTCCACCTTCAATTGGTTTCTTTTGGATGCGGACGGACTAGACAAGATTGTGGCCTTCTCTTCCTGCCTACGGATCCTTTCCTTAGGCCCTAATTGCAACATAGTTGTCCCTTGCGGCCTGCTTCTCTCTTCAAGCCCTCAGCCACCTTGTCCACCTTCGATTGGTTTCTTTTGGATGCAGCCAGCCTAGACAAGATTACGACCTTCTCTTCCTGTCTAGGGATCCTTTCCTTAGGCCCTGATTGCAACATAGTTGTCCCTTGCGGCCTGGTTCTCCTCCTTTCTCCTATGGCTAGGCCACTCAGCCCTCAAACTACAATTCTGCCTCCTCTTTCTGGAGTCTAGAATACTAACCCTTCCTTAGGGCATGACTTTCTTCCTTCAGCCTGCGGCTAGGTCACATCTAGCTTCTTCCACCTCACAAGAAGAATAATCCATCATGCTCCTTGTCCTCAAGTGTCTCCATTGGCTTCTTATTTATACTTGACCATTTGTCCCTTTGCAAGCCCCCTTTTCTTTTAAGAAACCTCCAACACCAAAATCAGCATTAAATTAGAACATTAAATGTATTCCTTGGGCACAGAACCCCACCAATTTGGGTACTATTGCCACATAATCTAGTAGGGGTCCTAGGAAGGGTACCCAAGGGACAACTATCAGACCCAGTGACAACAATGGGACAAAGACCCACTATCACCTAAGTCGATGTCCCCTGCTCTTTACAAACTTTCACTGACTGGAGAAGTCTCGATATACGGGAAATCCCCTTAATGATAGGATTATATCAAGGTATAATGTGATTCCCAAAGCCCATTTAAAGAAGAGCCTCAAATTATAGCTCAATTGTTTCAAAGAGAAGTTAATGGCTCTCCAAGAAAGGCTTAATGAAGAAACCAAGACCTAGGAGGAGAGGTTATTGAATTACAAAGGTTACTCCTAGACCAAAGGCTTCCTAAGGAGACAAGATCTCTCTTAGGGTTTGGTAAGATGACGACAATATAAAGGTTTGGGACCATAAGAGAGACCTTCTTGTGAGTTTTCAAGAGAATATGACCTTTGTAATGACGCTAACCAAAGATGTTTTTAAGGATAGAATCAAGGTGCTAAGGTTTGAGATTTTGCTCAAACTAGCCACGGGAATTGCTTCAAAATTTAAGAGCAGCTAGAAGACACCCCAACACAGTAGCCTACCAACTCTCTCCTAAAGATGACTTCTCTAATGCAATTCGCACTAGGTCCTAGGTGACCTTCTAGGTTTAGGGTAGAAATTGGAAAATGTAACAAATAAAATATATAAATAATATAAATATAATGTAAAAGATAATAATCATAAATAATAGTTAGTTAAGCTAGTAAATAGGTTGAAGAGGCATGTCTAATAGGACATGACTCTTCATGAAGAGACGCTTGGTATATAAGCAAGCCTCTCATTCTCATTGTTAATCATTATCATTATCATTCTTATTCATATTTAATATAATATTTATATCCTTAATGGATATCTTTATATTCCGAGTCTTTTGGAGTAATTAATTTATAAAAGGAACTTTGTTCGCTTCATTTGGTATCAGAGCCACGTTTGGCTGATCACCGATCACCGGGCCTTTGGCTATCAACCTATCATCAACTTTGTTGCTGTCATAATTGAAGCGTTTTGCTATATATTGGGAGATTCTCCATTTTTTTAGGTCTTTGGCCATTTACTACTAATTAACAATAAAGAATAAAGAAGAAGGGTATATAAAAAAAAAGAGGAAA
>APFE031606330.1:16794-83871 GCA_000404065.3 Pinus taeda | reverse complement strand
AAAAAAAAAACAAAAACAAAAGGAATACGTTTTACTTTTTACGTGGAGAACATTTTTAAAAACAAGGATACAAAAGCTCTTACGTGAAAGGTAAACATTACTTTTTACAGGAGATTTTAAAAAATTTTAAAAGTGAAAGATATTTTCATAAACATTGGAGAAAAAAGGTGTGATCTAAATAATTTTAATCGTTCAAATCTAAAGATTGTGACTGTACCAACCAAGAGTCACGTCTCATCCAAATTTATTTTATAATTATAGAAAGGAATACTATATAAGCCTTGTATAGTTACATATAAAAGGAAAAGCGGGTCTCAAAAAAGTATATATAATATATAATTATAATTTATAATATATATATTAAAATATATAATATATTTAATTTATAATTAATATAATTAAAAAAAATTTATTATTATATAAAAATTATTAAAGAGTGAACCAAAAAAAATATATATTAATATTAGATTTTTATAAGAGAGAAGTGGAAATATATTTTATAGATTAAAAGAATATATACAAAAAAAAGAGAAATTATATAGAAAGAGAGTTAAAAAATATTATATAACAAACAAAAATCCCAAGTTCATCTTAACAAAGTAAAAATGGAGTCAACCATTGACAATAAAGAAATTGAGTGTATTCCAAAAATGAGAGATGAAAGGTTTCTTGAAACCTTTGGTAAATATGTTGATACATTATTTCAGATCAACGGATCACTCGCAGGAAGGGACATCATAATCTCTATCTGTCCTGCTGAAAGAAGTAATTATGTTAGTCCTAAATGTGCTAACCAATTGGTGATTCCTTAATCAAATATAGTTGAAACAAATATTTTTGGCAAATAATACGATATAAGCAATTTACACCTAAATATTGGAGATTATACTTTTACCTCAAAATTCACCTTAAAAACCATACGTTTTGACGATATTGACATTGACAGTGACATTGTTTTGGGGTTACCTTGGATGGAAACTCTAGGTTCCTTTATTCTAAATACAAAGAAGAAGTTTTTAACATTTTCTTGCAAGAAGAAGAAAATAACACTCCAAGATTTTATACTAAAACCAAATTCAATAACACCAGAAAATATCTCAGATATTTCAAAAGTAATGTCTCAAGAAAGTAAAAAGGTATTACAAAATATGCAAAAGAAATTGACAAAATCAATGTTGACAAAAATGAAGAAGTTTCTCGATTTTAAAACCATAGCGAAAAATTACTGTCGCAAATTAAGAAACTTAAGAAGGATAAGAAGTCATTAGAAAACAAGGAACAACAACTTATCGAGAAAGAAGCATCAAATGTAGGAATTCAAGTTGATGACAAAACAACAAATACCAATCGAGTGAATATGACAACTCAAGAAGACAAGTCAATTAAAGAAACGACACACTTAGATGTTGCAGTTCAGATAATGAACATCCCAAGTGAATGTTCCATAACCAT
Source organism: Pinus taeda (assembly GCA_000404065.3). Taxonomy (NCBI): domain Eukaryota; kingdom Viridiplantae; phylum Streptophyta; class Pinopsida; order Pinales; family Pinaceae; genus Pinus; species Pinus taeda. Next base: position 82,419 of record APFE031606330.1, on the reverse strand, counting down.
CTTAACAACATCTTTGCCAGAAGAAAATATAAAAATTGGCACATGCCCAGTAAGAAGAAATCAAACCAAAAAAGTTCCATATCAGCATCCGAATCATGAAAACGGACAAATCAACCATACTACATATTTGAACCAATCAGAACCAAGACAACAAATTAATGTTTCAGAGAATAATGATGTAACATCAATTCCGTCTTATGCTGACAAGTCATTACAAAATTTTAGTGATCAGAGTGCTATATAGAAGATTAATCTGGGATGGTCTGATCCCTTCTAAGTGCGACAATTTTGTTTGTCACTAAGAACATCATATCAGCTTGTATCGACAAAGATGACTATTTTGAGACAGAGACTTTCGAAGCCGAAATGAAGCCTTTTTTCATCGACAAGTTTTGAGGACAAAGCTTTTTGAGGAAGGAGGCAATGTAACGAATAAAATATATAAATAATATAAATATAATGTAAAGATAATTAATCATAAATAATAGTTAATTAAGCTAGTAAATAGGTTGAAGAGGCATGTCTAAAAAGACATGACTCTTCATGAAGAGACACTTGCTTGGTATATAAGCAAGCCTCTCATTCTCATTGTAAATCATTATCATTATCATTCTTATTCATATTTAATATAATATTTATATCCTTAATGGATATCTTTATATTCTGAGTCTTTTGGAGTAATTAATTTATAGAAGGAACTTTGTTCGCTTCAGAAAAAGAGAGAAAGGAAGACGTTTTAGGTTGATCAACAAGAATTAGGACCAGTGCCTTGTCAATTGGGAGAAATGGAGTCAAGATTCCCTTTGATGAAAGAATTTCATTATATCAAAGAGACCTATTGAATATTCAACTTTCGCTAACCCTAAGAGGAAGCAACGCGACTACAAAATGTATTTATGCTTCGTTTGGAAAAGATTGATGGAGATTCAACGAAGCGATAGGCAAAACAAGCCTCTAGGAACATTCATTCACATTATCTAACATGTAATGCATAAAATACTTTGAAATCCTAGTGTTTTCATGAATTCACATTTAATTAGGGTACATGTAAGATTGTGACAAGATATTTCATACATTAATCATCCAACAACGTAAAGAAATAGCATCAAAATAACACTTACAAGATAAAGTGAATATATCCATCCATCACTTTTGCAAATAGAAGCTCCACGACAAGTTAGCGAAAATCCCAAACAAAAAAATGCATCAATAACTAACAATTTTGTCCATCAATTGTAGGTCAGAATTCTTTTTCCAAGAGAAATCTCAATCCAAATGATGATGAGTTACAAATGTGGCTCTCCTTTTATTTATATGAGCCTCCATAAGATCGATTTGGTCTAATTAGCCTAATGAAGAACCTAGAAATGTTTTAATGTGCAAATAACAACCCTGTTGGTGACAAGCCCACCAAATAGCTCCAAAAGTATAAAATAAGCCTTCGAAATGATAAAATAATGGTGCAAAGAGTCGTTGGAAGGCCAAGATAAGTCCTCAATGTGCCATGATGAAGAAGAGGGCTCTCCAAATGATGACCAAGGGTGTGGTCCCTTGGTTTTCAACAAAAACATTTGTGGCTCGATATCATGTCGATGCTCAATCAGTGTGTGCTAGAAGATGACACAAGCCCTCCCATTCTAAGCCCTAGATCAGATGCCAAGTGTCAAGTACAAATGTGTGGTCAGATGGACAACGTGGTCAAAGTGCATCACCATCTTTGTATGGATGGGGCATGAACAAGCAATATATGGTGCTTAAGAAGCCCATGGCATGGCAATCAATGCTCTATTGTGGAGGAGGCCCATGGCTCTCAACACAGCTTACAAGTGCCATTATGACCCTCTAGAGGGCTTAGACCCTGTATAACGAGACCAAGTCCAAATGGAGACCCACCTGCACTCTTGTATAAGATCCAATGTGTCTCCTCGCCTTCTAGAACAACAATCCATTAGTGCAATTGAGTAAATAAGCTTGCTAACCAGGGTCAAAAGTGGACACTTCATAGTGGTATGCCCTTCCAAATGGGCTTTATAGGGTACAAGGGTTTCCTTGCTCAACAAGAGAGGTTAATGAAGGACCCTAATAAGTGGTTTCGGCCTCTAGAGGAGTAACAGGTCCATGGTACATCCATCAAATGGCAGGTGTCATGTATGGAATGGAGTGGGGCAACAGGGAAGGCTCCAAGCCACATGCCATTACAAGGGTAGTAGTTATAACTAAGGAAGCCCACACATTGGGTATAAGGATGTAGGAGGGAGCAATCGTGGTACATGAGTTACCTTAGCCTTTGTTTTTCTACCCTTCTTCATATGTCGTTGCCTTTTATTGATTCTCTTTTTTTAACTGCTCGGGGCTCCAGGGAATGAGAGCATTATTTGCATGATGAAGCAGTGATTACCCCCCTTAAAGTTGGGCAGTTCATTTCCCAACAAGGGTTGGGACAATCATGGATTCCTAAATGATGCAAGGGGCACTCATAGGGGCCCTAGGAACCAAGGTGATGGCCACAATGGTAGGAGGTAATGCTCATGTTTGGCTTTTGCCCACGTGCTAAATTCTTATGTCTCGGCCATCTTTTGCATTTTGTGGTACATTTTCCAGTTGTAAGTGGCCAAATTATGCTTTTAACTTTCTTTTTAGCTGCATCAACCTCCAAGGCATCATTCCAAGCCCGACCCAAAGTGTGGACAAGGGGAGGGGCAAGCTAACTCCTTGTGGATCCAATGGACAAATGTGGACCTGAAAAGGAAAAGTGTGAAAGGGGATTATAATGAGCAGAGGGGAGTGATATATATGGTGTCGGGAAGCGGGACCATGCAACCAAAATCAGGGTTTCCCATGTAGAGCCACTCCTAAAGCTAGTAGCCAATAGAGGAGATCCCACAGGCCTAGGATACAAGATTAACCACCAAGTTAGGACATGGGAACAAGGGTACAATCCAAGCCCATTCTTTTCGCCGAATGCCCCCACTAATCAATGTCCAAATGTGTCAAAGAAAGCTAGCATAAACATCCAATTACATATAAAATCCACACCTTCAGGGTTGGAAGACACACCTTCAAACATATGATCATAACAGATGGGCAAGGGCGTATAATGGTTGGCTCAGGCGGTAGATAATGGTGGCATGTCGAACTATCTTATGTCTGCAAGGGGCTGCTGACCACCAACTGAAGACAAATTTAGGAGAAAATTTCTCCTACAGGGGTCACCCACTAGTGGTGGGTAATAGGTACAAAGCCCACAACTTGGGTGCAAGGCCTACACACCCATAAAATCACATTTTATGAGTGTTTCTCTCTGACAAGCCTAGCACCAAGGTCATGTCAAAGTACCTCCAGAAGCTACCCAATTTCAACAATTTCTTTATTCCTTCCATCTTGCACCTTAACCAAGTGTGAGTTGAATTTTATGGAGCTACGGTTTGCTAATAAGTTTAGAAGATCAAAGCAGTGAAGCACCACCCGCATAAGACCTGTGAGTACCTGCGGGTCTTGGCAGGTTCTATAGCGAGTCGGGTCACTCGAACAAAACCCGCACTTAAGACCCTTACTCAGCCAAACTCGTATTAAACCCGTGTACTCGTATAAGACCCGCGGGTTTGGCATAAGACCAGCATCGGACCCCTCTAAAACCCATCTAACCTCAGATTGCAATTTTTTTTCTTTTCTTTTTTGGAAATGAGTTTAGGAAAAGGGAAATTGGAGGCAAGAAAATGCTTTATAAGCACCTCTCTCCCTTCCATTTGTCATTCACTTGTCATTTGAGTATTTGGCTCATTTCTATGAGTGTTGAGTGACTCCATTGCATAGTGAAAGAGCTCTTGGAGGAGGCTAAAGGAAGCTTCATCATATCAAACCCAACTTCAGGTAGGCTTCATGAACCTCGTTTGAATGTTTTCCATATAATTTTTTTTTTATTCTTTGCATTCAATTTAATTTTATTTTTGTTTTCAATTTGCAGATCTTTATGGACTAAGGAGAACTGCCTCCTCAGCCCGCAGAGCCTTGTGGCTGAGTTTGTCAACCACACACGGCCAATGTGTGGCTGAGAAACTCAGCCACAAATCCCTGAAGGCTAAGGAGGGCTCACAAAACAAGTGCAACCAAAGGATACAAATCCAATTTTATTGGATACTATTGATTTAGAGTCCGATTGGGTTGTGGAGGAGGAGTCCCCTGATTTGAGTTGGCTTGATGAAGAGATAGAGGATCTCTCTAGTTTGTCATCTCAAATGGAGACTCCAAATACACCTGCCTCACAGTTGCTTCAACCTTCCGATGTTAGCATTAGCTCCACGAGGGCTTATTGTAGGCATGGTCGTCCATGAGTGATGAGACTCAAGATTGTTATGACACAATCATTTATCATTTATGACATATGTATTTGAATTTTGAACTTGCAGACATTTTTTATTTTAATTATGAAATCATGATTCCTTTTCTTATTCAGTATCTAAATGTTTTGCTTACAAAAATCAAATATGTTATGTTGTGCTTTTATAGATATGAGATGACGTTATGAATTATTGCATATATTGTGGTTTTTTTAACTTATGAGGATTGGATATGTCATTAGTTTCTTTTTTGTGCTTAAAATTTACCATATTTTAAGGTTTTTTTGCATTTTGACGAGTCTTATACGAGTTTTATACGGGTTGTTCCCGAGTCTTATACAAGTCGATGGGTCAATAGCCAAACGAGTCTTATACAAGTGGACGGGTCAATAGCCAAACGAGTCTTATACAAGTACGAGTCGTGCAACATTGGGTCAAAGTGAAGTAGAGAGCAGATAAAAGTTAAAACTACAGAAGGCCAGCCTCACATGATAATTACTAAGGTACAGATATGTTCATACCACAATCACTACATCTTTTCCAGTTATTTGTATATACATGTGAGCCATGTTCATTCTTGTAGTATTACAAGTTGCTTTCCAAAAAGAAGAGGCTGTGAAGGGCCTCAGGAAAAGATCAGTCCTAACAGTTCAGATGTGGTCATAACCACAACAAAGAAGAGGCTTAGTGTGAGAGATTAGCAGTGCATCCCAAGAGTATAGTAACTAGTTGCTTGCATTGGACTGTGATTATACCAAAAATGAATTTTACACCCCAGCATGTTGCTTGGAAACAATATAAATACTCCGAAAAGCGTTATAGGACAACTAGTAGAAGCAGAAGCAACTTGTGTGCAGCTTGCTGCAATATTTCCATCCTTGCAAATTGTGTATTTAGGCACACCATATGAAAGTATGAATTTATATGACTCTTACGAGGTTTACTTGGTCAAAATTAGAGTTTTCTAAAACAAAGTTTGATCTCTAACAGAAGAAAACTAAATAATATTTCAAGTAAAAATATTTTAATGAACAAGAATCTTGATAATTGCTTAAGAGAGGACAAAATGGCATGAGCACAAATGTTTTGTTTTACTCATCCATGCATATTTTCAATTTTCAATGGAGAAAAGCATTTAAAGGAACAAGTAGAAGAAGATTCAAAAACTATTTAACTAAGTACTGGGAAGTGCACACACCCATGAAGTCAAATCTGAATAACAGAATGAATTTACTCAAGAAAAAGAGATGCTAAATGATTGAATCTGCAAATAAAAAGATTCCTACACAACAAAAATGCATCTTGTCAATTGGGTCTAGCCTGGGCAGTTGAGAAGAGAAGCGTTATGCTCCCTACCCAGTTTCAATTCCCAAGAGTGACATGTTTAGCTCTTAATGAGTATGTTTTTGTCAAAAGCTTTGAGCAGAATCCAGTATAACCAAGGTACCATCATAAGAATGAAGGGAAGTGCCCAGTGGGTTTCCCCAGGAAAAGCATTATAAGAATTTTTTTTAATGATAATAATACTGCATCCTACATGACAGATTGTATACTGATTTTGTGGGGAAAATAGTACCTTGAATATAGTGTATGGCTCATTTATCTCAATATCAAAGTCTTTAGATAGATTCAAGTTCTTCGAAAGAATATCAATGGGTTTGGCTCGACCCTCCCGCAGTCTAATGTCTGAGCGAACTTTGCTTTGATCAAAATGGAACTGGCAAAGATCAAAGTGGAATAATGTTATTATTTCAGCATAATATCAACAAAGGGAACAACTAAGAGGCTTTAATATTCATAGATTTTAGTTCCCACTGAGAACATGAAATTTAAAAGCAGATAAAATCTATCACCTTACACAAGATAATCACATAGACAGGTTCTCTGCCATGTAGCCAGATGATGCCAAAATATTCACTTACCTCTTCCTCTTTCTTTTCCCAGTCTAGGAACTCAGCTCTGGCACGCTCCCTAGCCAACATTGCCTGTTTCACATGCCAAAAAATCAGCATGGTAAGACTTTAAGAAATTCAATCTAATATTCCATTATACTTCACCTTTGAACATCAAGTAAACTAGGTAATGAAATGTCAGGTATTTCATTTCAGATGCCTTTAAAAGTTTAACAAGCAAAGGAACCTCAGAAACAAATACTTAAAAACAAAATATACATATATGTAACACTAACCATTTCCTCTTCATGCTGAGCCTTTTCAATTGCTCTTTCTTCCCTCCTCTTTTTAACCTTCTCAATTTCTGCCTGTAACAAAAAAAGAAAACATAGTTCTTAAATATCTAGTATCATGCAGTCATACACCACATGACCCTGAAAATTAATCTGAACCAATAAAGTTGTGTACAATATTTGATGAAGTTCCTCTTCCATGTTCTTTCAAAACAAATTTACTACTGGGTTATTTTGCAAGAAATAATCTGTAATACTACTTCCACCAAAACTTAGCATCAACACGATGTCATGAAGAAATGTGCCCCTACTAGTTGCTAGATTTGTCCACACATCCTGATAAATGCGATGCATGTACCACCTTTAGATGATACAGAACTGTTTTTTCATCAGTCAAATGTGCCTTATCATCTTAGGAAAGCACTGACTCAAGTGTCTATTATTGCGTCCTCAAAAATAGTAATACTAGAAAATTATCAAAGCAATTAACCTTGCATAATTATAAGCAACTCCTACCTTTATCTGAAAAAGAGTTAAGCCGGACTTGAATTCAAGTGTCAAAACAGAAATCCAATGCAAAAGACCATGCTGGATTCTATTTTACAGCATTATGACATAACCACAAAGTACAGTCCTACCCCGGTCTCTTTGTTGGTTTACTCTTCAATTTTGGAACATCCAATTTTGTTGTCTTGCACAATAAATGAAACAGAGCTCGGAAGGGCTTCCTGAGGCAGATCGGAGGCAAAATTTAGCACATAAACTGACAAGATTCGGACCACCTCCTAAGCAGCTCGATTATCATTCAATGTACTTGACCCCGTTCATGAAATCGACATCTAGTAGTTATGGGTTAATCTTCTGTAGCAGATGTTTGTGATTTGTTCTGAGGCTATTCGGCATTCCTAATAGGAATTTCAGGCTGTTATACTACGTCCAGTCTACAGACTCTTATAGGACATACTCAGGTGATTTGATAGGAAGCCAGAGGATCTTCCATGCTACATTTTCAACACTCCCTTTTAGCAAGGAAGGGATTTGGTAGAACACCCAACTTATCTCTGAAATAGACGAAACTCCCTCTTGCCAATGCCTTGGTCAAGATATCTATTGTCTGCTCCTCTATTGCAATGTACGGTAGCATCACTATCCCTTTAAAGTTTATGTACATAGTCCCTGAGATGATGATATCTAATCTCAATATGCTTGGAGTGATCATGAAACACTGGATTCTCAGAGAGCTTAATGCAACTCTGACTGTCACAGTGTATCACAGTTGGCTCCATCCTCTACCTAAAATGTCCCACAAGCAACTTCCTCATCCAAATAGCTTCACATGCTGCCAAACTGGCTGCCATGTACTCGGCCTCTACTGAACTGAGTGCAACTAATCTCCCCTTCCTATTGAACAAGGAAACAGCGACTGACCCAATGCTTACGATGCAACCTAAAGTACTCTTCCTATTTGTGCAGCTCCCTGCCCAATCTGCATTTGTGAAGCCCTCAAGCCTCACTCCGTCAACCTGTTTGTACCATAATCCATAATATGCTGTGCCTCTGAGATATCTCAAAACATGCTTCGCAGCAACCCAATGAACTTTGGTAGGCTCCATCATGAACTGGCTCAACTGGTTCATCGTGAAACATATGTCAGGTCATGTGTTGGCTAAGTACATCAATGACCCAACAAGCTGCCTGTATAATGTAGCATCTACTCGCTCTCCTTGGCTAGCATCCACCTTCCTCCAGCTTGTGACTAGAGGCATGGTCCTGGGCCTGCAATCTTGCATGTGAAACCTCCCAAGGATCTTTGTAACCACGAAAATTTCCCCATCACCATGCCAAACCTCCTACCGTAGGAAATAGTGCATAAACCCCATGTCCTTCATCTCAAACTCTCTTGCAAGATCTGCCTCGCAATTCTAAATCAAGATGTTTGCTCCAATCAAAATAGGATCATCAACATAGAACACTAGAATGAGCGGAAGTCGTCCAACCATGATGTAGTACAAGTTGGCATCTACCTCACTCTTAGTGAAGCCCAATCCACAAAGGTAGCTATCAATGCAAGTGTACCACGCTCTCGAACCCTGCTTGAGCCCATAAAGAGCTCTCTTCAGCCAACAGAGATGAGTATCTCTACTAAAGACCTCAAACCCCTTTGGCTACTCCATATAAATCTCCTCCTCAACCACTCCGTTGAGGAATATTTTCTTCACGTCCATATGGTGGATCTCCCACCCCATCTGAGTTGCAAGTGCCAAAATTGTCCTGATGGATGAATAACGTGCCACTGGAGCGAATGTCTCTTCATAGTCAATACCCATAACTTGCGAGAAGCCATTGGCCACAAACCTAGCCTTGTACTTCTCCATGCTCCTATCTACTCCATGCTTCAAATTGTATACCTAGAGTGAGCCTACTATTGACTTTCCCTCTGGTCGTGGCACAATCTCCTAGATATTGCTCTTCATTATGGAGGAATATTCCTCCACCATGGCATCCCGCCAAACCTATTAAGAGGATGCCTCCTCATAACAAGAAAGCTGTGTCCAACAACTTCATCATCAAAGCCATATATCCAGCATATCTATGCGGCTACTTGCTCTGCCTGAACATAGAGCTAGGAGCCTCAACTCGCTCCTGGGCCTCCTAAATCAATCTCTCAGCCCACTTGGCTCTCTTGCTCCTTATGCTACTAGTTGAGGCTCATACTTAGGAGCAAATAGCTCCTCCTCAAGTACTCCAACCTACTCTCGCTCCAAGAACTCCCTCAGAGATTTTCCCTCCTCAAACCTCACGTCCAGCCTGATAACTGTCTTCTTGAGTGATGCTATATACACCCTGCCTAAGATGTCTTTGAGTATCCCACGAAAATTCCCTTTTCAGTTGTGGGCTCCAGCTTCTTCCTACTCTCTTTGGACACATGGCAATAAGCCTTTGTCCCAAAGATGCGAAAGTTGAAGACATCAGGCTTCTTGCCTGTGAAAGCCTCCTTGTCCAAGCACCCTATGTGGACTCATATTTGTTGATTTTTGGGTAGCATCGAATTTGCTCTAGCTCCAAAATTTTGTGGAGGGGCTAAAACACATGAGATCTCCAAGACCCAAAAATCGTTTGGTGAAATTCCACACGCATTGTATTTTATTAAAATAATTAATATTTTTAATGGTGTTCCTAAGTCTAAACTTAGGAAAATTAAAATATTAATGGGTATTAATGAAAATATGGGTGAGAAGCTTCTAAGAGACGAGGATCAAATCTAATTTAATCTTAGTCGTTGATTGGAGATTAGATCACGGTCGTTGATTTCTCAACAGGAAAAGTATAAAGGAAGGCTTGGGGTCAGTTGGAGAACACACACAGTGAGAGCTGCACTTGAGCTAGTTCAAAATTCAAGGCCATGGTTTGCTGAGAATTTCGAAGTAAGTTTCTAGTGCAGAGAGGGGTAGTTCGGTAGAGGGACTTCAGTCCAAGGCCGAGAATACATAACAAAGAGGCAACACAGCACCACGGAGAGACAACGCAGCTCCAGAAGGGTGACACAGAGGCTAGAGGAACTGACGCAATCACTTAGAGGCAGCGCTAGGGTTTTTGTGAGGCAGATCGGGCAACAGTTCAACAAATCAATTTCTGAGCCAGGAAGGCTCACTGGGAGGGTGACGCAGCTCCTAGAGGAGGTGATGTAGTTTCAGCGCAGAGCTTGGAGCAGCCATTGCTGCACAGCACTAGGGACAATGCAGTCACTTGTGGGGTTTGTTCATCCAGTTGTTGGATTTGCCAAAATATTTGCCTCCGAATAGAGGTACTTCTATCGAGTTTATTCTCTGTTGGTTGAGCCTGATTTCGCACCCTAGTTGTATTCAGAAATTTGCTTAACAATAAAACCCTCATATCTGTTGCACCGGTTTTCCCGCATTCGGTTTTTCCGAAGATGTTTAGTCCAAAAATAAGTGTGTCCCTTGTGTGGTTGTCTCATTTATTTTTTCAGTACTTGATCTGTATATTGGTGTAAGCTGCAATGTATTTGCATTAATATTTTCCGAATAATTCTTAAAAATACTTGTTAAAATGAAGAACACAAGTAGGTAATGCAAATCAGTTTACTACAGTAGGATTTTTTATTTGTTAGATTCAGAAATTTTCACATGATATCAGAGCAATTGCAGATCAAGGAGGACTGAAGCCATTAGTGAAAGGACAGAGGAAAAATTTGTGCGTGAAGGCAGTTGTCCCAAGAGACACTGTAATTTCAGGCCAAGAGAGCAAAGGAGGGTGATGCAGTCACCAAGGGAGGCTCACACATAGCCTGCTTCAGCCTGATTGGGTGACGTTGTTGCTGCAAAGAGTAGCGCAATAGTTATTGGGCCAGCGCAAAGACTGTTGAGTCTCTGTTTTCCAATTGCTATGATTGGGGGTGCAGCGCAGATTTTCTCTGGAGTTGTTGGTGGGGTGTTGATTCTGTTGGTGTAGAACAGTACCTATTGGGGCAGAAGCAAAGTAGAGGGAATCAGTTCCTCAGAAGATTTCTGGCCAAGAAATCTAGATCCATTGCTGAGCAGCAGCAAAGAGAGATCAGAGGGGTGGTTCGATAGTGGTTGGCAGAAGAATTTCCATGAAGGAAATCGAAATTCAAAGGGAGCTTGTTCCTTAGAGAATTTCTAGCGCCAAAGAAATCTAGATCTGAGTTTTGTTGGGACAGCAGCGAAAGAGGGAGAAGAGAACCAGTTCAACATTTATTTGGCAGAGATCGCAGCCACATCTCCAAGAAGGAGGTGGGGTGATTTAGAGTTGTAGTCGGGAGGACTACAATAAGGGGAAAGATCCTTGAGGTGCCCAAACTCTTGGATCACATACGGCTACCAGAGTCCTTAATGACAATAGCAGAATGACGAGAGTCAGTTGGTACGAGTGATGATGGAGCATTAGTGGCAAAGCTAGAGTGCCAAAGTCTGAAGCAGCGCAGTGTAGTGTTGCGGCATTGCGGGAGGTACAGAGCAGAGACAATAGCAGTGCAGTAGCATCAGAGGGTCAACACAGATTAGTAGCAGAGGTAGCTTCAGCGCCAGGGGCATCCAGACTAACCAGCATGTCATCTTCTGGGTGGCTTTTCAGTTGCTTACTTCTCAGCAACTGAGTTGCAATGCATCAGTTAGCAGTGGCAGTGCTATGGGCGCCATGATGCAACATATTGAGAGGGAGTTGTAATACAGATGCAGCAGTGACAATGGCAATGTCATGGGCAACAATACAGGTTGCCGCAGCACAGTGGATGAAAGGTAGCAAGTCGAGCATCAGCAGCGGAGAGGACCGATGGCTTGGATTGGTGTGATACTTCTCCTTGGAAGTATTGCTAGAGCACATTCCTCGCTAAGAGGGAGTGTTGATTTTTGGGTAACATCGGATGTGCTCTAGCTCCGAAATTTTGTGGAGGGGCTAGAACAATGAGATCTCCAAGACCCAGAAATCATTTGGTGAAATTCCACCCCGATTGTATTTTACTAAAATAATTAATATTTTTGATGAGGTTCCTAAGTCTAAACTTAGGAAAATTAAAATATTAATAGGTATTAATGAAAATATGGGTGAAAAGCTTCTAAGAGATGAGGATCAAGTCTAATTTAATCTTAGCCGTTGATTAGAGATTAGATCACGCCCGTTGATTTCTCAACAGGAAGAGTATAAAGGAAGGCTTGGGGTCAGTTGGAGAACACACACAGTGAGAGCAGCACTTGAGCTAGTTCAAAATTTTGGGGCGTGGTTTGCTGAGAATTTCAGAGTAAGTTTCTAATGCAGAGGGGCAGTTCGGCAAAGGGACTTCAGTCCAAGGCTAAGAATACATAGCAGAGAGGCAGCACAGCACCAGGGAAAGACAGTGCAGCTCCAAAAGGGTGACGCAAAGGCTAGAGCTGACATTGTCACTTAGAGGCAGCGCTAGGGTTTCTGTGAGGCAGATCGAGCAATAGTTCAACAAATCGATTTCTGAGTCAGGAAGGCTCACTGGGAGGGTGACGTAGTTCCAACACAGATCTTGGAGAAGCCATCGCTACATAGCACTGGGGACAGCGCAGTCACATGTGAGGTTTGTTCATCTAGTTACTGGATTCGCCGAAATATCTGTCTCCGGATAGAGGTACTTTTGTCGGGTTTATTCTGTGTTGGGTGAGCCGGATTTGGCACCCTAGTTGTATTCAGAAATTTGCTTAATAATAACACCCTCATATCTGCTACACTGGTTTTCCCGCATTGGGTTTTTCCGGGGAAGTTTAGTCCAAATATAAGTGTGTCCTTTGTGTGGTTGTCTCATTTATTTTTTCAATACTTGATCTGTATATTGGTGTAGGCTACAATGTATTTGCATTAATATTTTCTGAGAAATTCTAAAAATAACTTGTTAAAATGAAGAACACTGCTAGGTAATGCAAATCAGTTTACTACAGAAGGATTTTTTATTTGTTAGATTCATAAATTTTCACACTATTTTGCAGAAATATTGCAGTGTTGCATGCCTCTGCCCACAAGAACATGGGTAGCCACTGGTCATGCAACATGGCCTTGGCCGCTCCAACAATGTTGTGGTTCTTCCTCTCAACCACCCCATTCTGTTGAGGGTTGTGGGGTGCTATAAGCTCTCGTCAAATGCCTTCCTTGGCTCACACGTCCCTAAAAGCATTGGAGGCATATTCCCTGCCATTGTCACTCAATGCTTTAATCTTCTTCCTAGTTTGGTTTTCTACCAAGGCCTTAAACTCCATGAACTTGGAGAAGACCTCCTCCTTCTTCCTCACAAAAAAGATCCATATCTTTAGAGAATAGTCATCTATGAAAGTGACATAATACATGTGTCTAACAAGTGATGGAGAAGAGCTCACACACGTCTGGACTCTAAATGCGACAACTCCAAAAATCCTTTGGCTCGGTTGTCTTGGCCCAGAAAAGATGACTTGGCATACTTGCCAAGTGTGCACCCCTTGCGCACATCATGTTCGTCAAATGCACACTGTGGTAGTCTTGTGGCTATTTGTTGAAGGATCTTCAACACACCATGTTACAAATGCCCCATGCGTCTCTGCCTAAGCTCCCCCATGTCTTTACTCTGCGCACTCACTGCCTTGCTACTCAAGGTTGCGCATGTCTCAACCTGCAGCTTGTAAAGATTCTTCATCCTCACACCACTCTGTTTCATGGCTCCAAAAGCTAAGTGCCTGAGGTAAGCCTTACCTCTACTAAAAACGACATCATAGCCCTTGTCCTCTAGGATAGCAACAGAAACAAGGTTCTTCTTAAGGCCTGGAACATAGAGGACATCCCTGAGATGGAAAGAGCTAACAAACTCCCTCTCAAAACTGACAGTACCTACTCCCCTAGTCAAGTACTTGCCATCATCTCCTAACAAAATGTGAAACTGCATGTCCTTCTCCTTCCACTGGTTGGAATATTCCTTGTTCCCAATCAGGTGGAAGGATGCTCCAGAATCAATGTACCATACATTATTTCCTACCGAGCTTGCCATGCAAGCTATCAATGAAAAGTCTTTCTCAAACTGAGAATAAAAGGCATCTACCTCAACTGATGCGGCCACATGGTCCTTACTAGACCCCTTCTTCTGGTTAGTACACGTAGTAGCATAGTGCTTGAACTCATGGCAGTGGAAGAATTTGATCTTGCTTAGATCTTTCCTCTTCTTCTCGCCCTTCTGATTGGACTCAGCCTTTCCTTTGTTCTTCTTGCCCGTGGCTTTGCTACCTTTGCCTAGCAAGACAAAGTTCTCCTCGTCCTTTGTCGTTGTTGAAACTCTAACTCTCGTCCCCCTCTTGATTTCTTCTTGGACATAGTCTCCCTAAGACTTATGAAGTCCCAGTAGCACAAAACTCACAAGGTCTTTGTCTACTACAGTGTCGCCCACTCCAGCTAGCTCATCCTGAACCTGGATGAACTTGGAAAGGTTCATAATGATGGGCTCTTCTTTGCTCGTCCGAAGGTTTCTTAAATTGCCCTCAACGGCAAGCTTCCTGGCATCAATGGAACCCTGATACAACTCCAAGATGACTTTCCACACCCATATGTTGTCTTCTTCCCATGGAGATGAGGGACAATATGGTATTTGATCCCCTCAAGAATGATACTCCTAGCCTTGGTGTCATTCTTGTTATGTTGGTTCAATTGTTCGGGATCTTGAGGTGGGCTTATTTGATTTGCCACAAAATCTAGCACCCAACTATCCTCCAAACACCACTGAGATCCACTCCTTCCATGAGCAGAAGTTTGAGGCTTCCTCTAAAGAGTGATCTGCCCTTAGTCCTTGGAACGACATACTGCTTATCCAAAAACTACTCTTGAAAACTCTAGTGCAAGACTTCAACATGAATTGCGCTCTTCACTGATTGAACAATTTGGTGTTGGTATTTATCCATAACTCTACTTTGATACCATGTTAATTTTTTTGAAACTCTAACTACTTAAATGAATTACTGAAAACAAGGAAATTGAAAACTAAATCCAAATTTACTTTCACCAAGATACAGAGTTTCTTAACAATGTATAAGCAACGGAAAAACACAAGAGGTAAAAACACATGCACACAAATTAACATGCATACTTACCCAAGAAACCCAAACAGGAAAACTTGCCTTTTTGTGGTGGTATTTTATTGATTGTTCTTGAGCAATTGGATCTATTACAATTCATGTTGCTTACTACAACCAGCAATCTGTCTCTGAGAACATGTTTGTTCTCCTATTGAATAGCCTTTACTTGCCCCGAGAAACCCCGATGCCTGCTCATTAATCCTTGCACACTAGGCTCCTATTTCCTAGAGCACATCAGTACTTATTTCCTTACGCAAATCTGCTCCTATTTCCTACCATACAGGTCCCTATTTTCTTGCGCACTTGAAGCCCTATTCTCTTGTGCACAATTGCTCCTCAATTCTGTGCACACTCACACAAAGAATGATCGACCTTGTGCCTTCGTCCTTCTCTTTATAGATTCAATCCATGCCATGAGGCAAGTTAACTTGAGTTGTGATTGCGAGTTAACTGAGAGCTCAACTTGTTCTCTCTCCAATCAACACTGGAGTCTTAACTCGTTCTTCCTTCAATCAACACTGAAGTCTCAACACGTTCCAACTAAACTTGTAACTTCCACCTCGCCCTATAGTCAAACTGAAGAAGACTCCATGTAACTGAAGCTCCAACACTATGCATGAAACTAAAGTCTATCTCATGAATTCGCACCATGCTAGAGAAAGACTAATTCGAGGTCTTCACTAGCTAAGGCACAAGCCAAAAGACCTTCCACGCTACATTTTCAACAAAAGTTTCCCTAAGACAATTATTTAATGCAATTCCTACTTAAAGAGCAATGAGACATCAAACAAAACTATTTTCTAGCAATATTTCATAGAAACCCTAACCTAACTCTAGATACCTAGAATAAAAAGAAAGAAAGAATTTAGTAAAAGTAGAAGGTTTGATAACCACCACTTAGACTAGCGCCTTAATCTAGATGTGCAATGGAGTTAGTCACTTAGGGAAAATAAAATGAGGATGGCCTTGTTGAAGAGGGTGAGATGGCAAGGGTATCTACAAACCCTATCAACTTCCAGTTTTATGGAGGTTTTAAGAGATGCACAACTCAGAGTTCTCTTAAAGGATTCAAGTAAAACAATTTTGCATACCATACAAGAGCAAGATTTCAAGATAAATTTAGCAATTTTAGCCATGGCAAATGTAGAAGCCCTACATCAAACCAATGTTATCAAAACTAAGCCATTGATTGAATCAGTAGACCCCCTGAACCAGGAATCGGTCAAAACCAAATCGGGACCAGTAAAAATATTGGACCAAAAAATTGTAAAATATTCAAATTTTAAAGAAAAACATATATACTCATGTGCATACATATGAATACAACCCATTTATACACAAATATTCAAATGTTCTCATATATATATAGAGTAAGAGTGCATATAACCAGAATAGCACTTAGTGCAACACATCTCTGAACCAAAAATACAACAACAAAAAGGCTCTAAATAGCCTCTAGTGTTAAAAAAAAGACATGCTACAACAAATACTTACATATCATCAAAATAATTGCCTATATTTGGATCCTCATCATCAATATCACTCTCTAAGCATTAAATAAGATAGATAAAGCTTCATGTGTCAAATCATGATTTTGTTTGAGTGATGGGTACATTGTTACTAGGTTCATGATAAAGGAGTTCAACAATCAATGCCACTAACAACATTGTACATAGAGGGTCGGGTGCTATTGATTAAATGTTAGTTCCATACCCACCGTCACATATTTGATAGTCTAATGTATGTCCACATTCCTTTAGAGAAAAGGACTAAATTGGAGCCATCATCAGAGAGCAACATTTTTGTTGGATATAGTGAGTCTTAACTTCAAAGGCCTACAAGGTCTACATTCTAGGACAAAAAAAGATAGTGGTTAGAAGGGATGTCAAATTTGAGGAGGATAGGACCTTTAGAAGGTCACATGGGGCAGATCCAGCAGTGGCAGAGGATTGACAATGAGAGGCTCTGAAGGTTAAGCAAGGACCAACAACAAGGGCACAACCTTCAGATCATGAGGAGCGAGAGGTTCCTTTGAGCTTTGTCAGGAGGAGGCCAAGATGGGCTAAGCAGACCCTAAGAAATGTTGAGGATCTTGCGGATGCTCCTAACAGTACTTTCAAGGAGACTAGACCACTAGCCAGATTTTCCAATTATTTGGCCTTGACGAGCAACATCAGTGAGTTTCAACCTTCTACCTTTGATGAGGCACAAACCCAGCAGGTTTGGAGGGATGCCATGGTGGAAGAGTATACTTCCATCATGAGGAACAATGTGTGGGTGATAGTACCATGGCCTGAAGGAAACTCAGTGGTCACTTCTCGACTGATCTTCAAGATCAAGCATGTAATAGATGGCAGTGTCTAGAAGCACAAAACAAGGTTAATGGTGAGAGGTTCTCCTAGAAGGAGGGAGTAAACTATGAAGATACATTTACTCTTGTCGCCAAATATGCATCTATTAGGGTGGTCATTTATATTGCTTTAGAGATGGAGTGGAGGATACATCAGATGGTTGTGAAGATTTCCTTCCTCAATGGGGTGATTGAGGAAGAGGTGCAGATTAACCAGCCTCATGGCTTTTAAGTGCTTGGGAGGGAGTCGCCTATATGCAGCTTGAAAAAAGCCTTATATGGACTTAAGAAGACACCTCACGCATGGTACTACAAGATTGATGGGTACCTACTTGGATTAGGCTTCACCAAGAGTGACGCAGACTCAAACTTGTACTATGTACTTGTTCATGGTTAGCCGCTTATATTGGTACCATATGTTGACAATCTCTTTCTGATAGGATCGGAGAAGCTCATAGGGATGTGCAAGGAGGACCTTGCTTCGAAGTTCGACATGAAAGACATTAGATGGATGCATTACTTCTTGGGATTGGAGGTGTGGCAGTAGCAGCTAGGAGAGATTTTACTAGGGAAACTATGCAATTGAGATCCTGAGGAGACTCGGGATGGAGGATTACAAGCCAATGCCTAAACCTATGATCACCAAATTGAGGAAGATTAGTGCTTTTGAGGGTGAGTTGGTGGATTGCACCATGTACAGACAATTGATCAAGTCATTGATATATTTGGTCAACACTAGGCCAGATATTTGTTTTGCTATGAACACACTCATCCAATTTACCTATGGATTCGAGGAGGCTGCATTGGGTGGTAGCAAAGCATGTGCTCAGGTATCTTCGTGGTATAGTGGAGCATGGACTGAGGTATTTCAAAGTTGGTGGAGTGGAGTTGTAAGGCTATACAAATTTGAACTAGGCAAGGAGTGCAACGGACAGGAAAAGTACTTCAGGTTGTTTTTTAGCTTGGGATCAGCTATGATCTCATGGTATAGCACAAAGCATCACTCAATGGCACTTAGCTCAATAGAGACTGAGAACATGGCCGCGAGTCTAGCGAGTTGTGACAATCAAAGTTCCATTAAGTTGTCTGAGAATCCAATGTTTCATGATAGGTCCAAGCACATAGATATCAAATACCACTTCATCAGAGACAGAGTCCAGAGAGATGCCATGAGATTGCAATACATCTCCACAGAGGAGCAGGTAGCAGACATTCTCATCAAGCCTCTAGTGAAGGGGAAGTTTGTGTTTTACAGAGATAAGTTGGGGGTGTTGGAGAATTCCTTCCTCGCTAGGAGGGAGTGTTGATTTTGTAGCCTTTGAAGGTCTTCTACATTGGCTTGGTGTCTTAGCATGTAGAAGATATTCGATTGCCTCTTTAGGTGCTTTCTTGGTGGAGTAAGTACTTTTCTGATTGTTTTCCTAAGGTTAACTTGGGAAAAGTACAATAATTTAATTACTTATTGTGGACTATTAGGCCAAAGTCCCAAATATAAATAATAAAATTATTTAAGTGACTTAGATATAATCTCAATCGTTGATTTCAAGTGGGGCTTAGGATTTAATCTTTGCCATTGATCACTTAGGAGATAAGGGTTAGGGATTTTGGATTAATGAAATTATAAAATAAGCCTAAGGGAGAGGTGAAGACACACAGTTGCGGAGAAAGCAATTTTCTCTAGAGCAAGAGGCTTGACTAGACCACAGAGAAGTGAGGAGAAGTGCAGCAGGGAATTTCAGGAGAAATTCAAGGAGATCGAGTTCAAGAAAGAGGGAAGCCAAGTTGCTAAGGAGAAAAGTAGAATTGTGGAGGAGGCCAAAATATCTAGAGAGGTTCATTTTCTCAAGTGAGCAAGAGTCATACGAGGTGATAAGAAAGGGGACCAATTCGCTTGTGAGACATGTCTAATTCTCGAAGAACGAGTTTCTTCGAGAGGGTCGATTTCCAGGGGGCAATTTTCCTGACGCCGATTTTTCCAATGGGGTCGAGTTTCTAGGTTCCTATCAGTTGTATTTTTCTATGTATTTTTTGTGGGTCTAAACCTATATTTTCCTAAGAAATTTAATATGAAAGAAGATTGTGTTGGGTACAAATTTGTTGTTATAGTGTGACTAATCTCTCCATTCTATTTTTGTTGCATTTTATTTTGTAAGTTAAGATACCAGTGTGTTTATTTTATCGACAATTTCAAAAATATTGAGATAAATATTTTTTGGGATTTTAATAAATTCTTAAGGTAAAGTAAATCAGATCTGGTACAAAAGAATTTAACACCAACAAAGTCTCATTTTCATAATTTTACAAGCAAAACTCATAAAAAGTTCACTTGAGTGGGTAATAAATGTCTCAAGTTTCAAACATGACATCATCCATACAGAAGCCTATGTCACCCTTCTAGGGCTTGTGGGGTGATATGGCATCATGTCAGGCAAGCATTGGGGTCCACCATCCAGGGAGAATGTGCAAGCCCTCCCAAGTCATTTCAATGACAATCATCCTCATTTAGGCTATAGAACAAGCAACGTCCATCAAACAAGGCCAAGGATAACCTGGGGTTGTCTTGGGTCCATCTTAGCACATCATCAAGTAGCCCAAACGCTCAAGCTCTATGGCTCAGAGTTTGACCATATAGAGGTACACAAGGGGATGCAGTGCCACATGGAATCATCTCAAAGACCAACGCCCATCTTTGGAGAGCAATGCTAAAGCATCAAGGTCATCTTTGCTCTTAGAATGGGGTAAAACATCCTCTGGGGTTGCATTGAAGATGGTCAAGCCCAGTGAACTATTGCCCAAACCGATAGCCCCCCCAAATGTAGAATAGTTTAGAACTAGACCTAAATTGGCAAAATAACCAAACAAAAAAATTGTTCAACCAAAAAATACATTAAATATTCATATTTAAAAGAGAAACATATACATTCATGTGCGTCGATATGAATCCAAACAATTTATACACATGCAAAAGTTATCATTTATATAGCATGTAAGGATGGATATAACCAAAATAGCACCAACTACAATCCATCTTTGAACCTAAAATACATCAACAAATAGCCTTTAGATGGCCTCTAACATCTAAAAACAATCACGCAACAAAAAATACCTTCATATCATCAAAATCATTGCCTATATTGGGACCTTGGTCATCAATCTCACACTCTAAACATTAAAATAAGATAGAAAAAGCTTAACATCACAAGTAAAGATTTTGTTTGAGTGACTGTTACATTTTTACTAGGGTCATGACAAAGGAGTTCAACAATCAATACCACTAACATCAAGGTACCTAGAGGGCTTGGTGCTCTTGATTAAATGCTAGTTCCATACTCTCATACATAACAAAATCCAAAGGAAATGTTGCAATTCCCTCAATCCTGAAATCCTACAAATTGTAAAGTTTATTATATTTTGACTGGGATATAAATTTCTACGTTGCACCACTCATAAATTATCGTTTTTTCTTTAATTTGCATTTGGAACGGTCTTGGTCACATTGTACGAAACCAGTTGGTTCGATGATAAAAAGGTCAGTACAGTATTGAACTAGCCAATTCCTTACAAGAACCAACCAATTTGGTACCAAACCGACCTGTTCAAGTTTTATGCCACCAGCCAGACCGATTTAGGGCTCAAATTGATCGAGCCGACAAGTTCCACTAATTCCAGTAACTCCGGGACTCAAGCCCATCCCTCGCAACAATCTTTGCTATTATGAGAACACCACTAGACACAAACCTCTCAAGATCAAGTGAGATCAACATCATTAGGGACAAAAATGATGGAAATCTAACTAAGATTTGTTAAGAATCGGCCCCTTTGAGTTGGTTCCCCGTAGTAAGCGCTTCCTCCAACCCCTGATCAACCTCCCTGTTAAAAACACGGCGGCAAACTCACAACTTTTAAAGAATTATAATGTTAAAAATGTTACGAGATTCCGACGTCCCGAGTGTTGGTTCTCTGTGACGAGATCTGTCAATAGATGATCTCTACCCCAACACTTGACAGACTTCTCTAAAAAGAAAAGAAAATTTTCTTAAGTATTGGCTTCTCTGGCTTTGTCTCGGATTCGATACCCCGACTCCTTCCAATCCTTTGTGCTTGTCCGGCCTCTCTCTTCGGCTCCCTCCTTCAGCTCTACTTAAACAACTCTCGCCCTTTCTTGCTCCTCCAGCAACACGCCATTGATGATACATATATCCATGTGGACTCTCTGGTCTGTTAATTAAAATTACAATCTTACAGAACTAAAAAAATAAAACAAATTACAAAAGGATCGGTTAAGTGAGCTCGGAGCCCTTGAAGCCAAGGGGTTCACACATACAATCTCTCTCACCTCTCCTCCCCTTTATCCATTAATCAAAAGGAAATATATGAATTACATTATTCAGTTCAGATCCTTGAAGATAGGATCTAAAGACTAATTTAGAGAAAAAACTGTCTAAAATACAACTGCTCCAACAATTTGACTAATTTGGCAAATTAAAACAAATTTTGGCCTAACAATCCACTCTTTGAGGAACCAACTCCTCTAGTAAAAGATTTTGAACTCTCGGTCAAAGAGAAATTATGGATGCCCCTACATCATGCTCCCAAAAAAAAAAGATTTCATGGGATCCTGTCCATGAGTTCTTCAATGGATTTGCCACTTTTCTGTATCAGTGTGGCAATCATCCATGTTGCATCTGACATTGGCAGGTTCTTCCACTTAACCAAATACTCAAAGTATTCTTTGTCCCTAGTCTTCTTGATCAACCTCTTATCCAAGATCCTCTCTGGTTGCAAGGGTTCATCTACTACAACTACTTTTCCCATGAGACTGGTTGTTGTTTCTGATCATTGATTGGTTGTTCTGTCTCAGGCTCATACTTGTATCGATATGCTACATTAAAAATAGGTGAGATTCCAACTCGGGTGGAAGTTCAAGTTCGTAAGCATTAGTAGAAAATTTCTTCTGAATTTTGCATGGTCCTATCTTTTTGAACTTCAATTTGTCACACTTGTAGCATCTAACCTTTCTCCTGCCTCTTCCTCGTCCTCTGGAAGAAGATCTTCAACCTTTGGAATCACCTTCTTGTTGTTGTTGTGGGCTAAAACTACTAGCCCCATCCTTAGATGCGATAGATCTCCCTTAAATTTGTTGTTGTCCTCTGCCTCCAGCAACACCTTTACCTCTACCAGCTTGTTTTCTTGCAAGCTTCTCCTCCGCTTTCAAAGCCATTTGGTAAGCTTCTTCTATTGTCCTTGGAGATAGTGCACTTATTTCATCTTGAATATCCAATCTAAGCCCATTAATATATCTCGCAATCTTCTCTGTAGATTCCTCCACATATCCAGCTCTAATGTTGACTTTGTAAAACTCCTCTGTATATTCTCTAACTGCCAAGCCTCTCTGTCTAAGATTTTGCATACTTCTGAACAAGGTCAATTGGTAATCTTTAGGTAGAAACTTACCTCTGAGTTTTTCTACCATTCCATCCCAGCTCTTGATCTTCTACTTGTTCTTTCTTCTCCTTTATTTTTGCATTCCATCCCATCAAAGAGTTGCATGTCCCTTCAATTTTGTCAATTCAAACTTTACCTTTATTTCTTCCTCCATTTCTTCATACTCGAAAAACTTGTCCAATTTTGTGATCCAATCAATCAACTCCTCTAGATTCATACTTCCTGTGTAGGAGGATATATCCGGTTTTGGCTTCATTACAGAACCCAATACTGCTTTCAGAAACTTGGCCTCTAGTGGTTCTTCTACTTCTTCCTCTGTGATCTCTTCCTCCTCAACACTTTCATCTCCAGCTTATGGTTCTCTGTGTCGGCTGCTCTCCATTGTTGCCATTCTCTCTTCCAATCGTTGCATTGGTCTTAGCGCCTCTCTATTAGCAACAGGTCTTTGCGCTCTTTCTTCTCTTGCACCTCTGACATCTCTAGGCAGCAAGATTCCTTCCTATGTTTCTGAATCAGATGCAGGGTCTGCTCTGATACCACCTAATGCAAATCTAACAGAGATTTGCTCAGAATCGGCCCCTCTTTGAGTTGGTTCCCCGTAGTAGGCACTTCCTCTAATGCCCATTCAACCTCCCTATTAAAAACACGGCGGCAAACTTAAGCACAGTGGAAAAAATTTAACTAAAACAGGCAAAAACATTGTAAGCACTTCTCGGATCTCGGATCTCGAATCAAATGGCTTCTTGGTGCTTTCCGATCTCAAACCTCGGATTCTTACTCCTCTCGGATCTCTAGTCCTCGAATCTTAGCAATTTTGGAACCCTCGCGTCCTTGTAGGCTCAAGACTTCGTGCCTTTGGGATCTCGAGTCTCGGCAATTTTGTTAAATTCAATTTAAATGAACCTCCCAGGTTTCGACCTCCAATACAGCCCCACTCGATATTATAAAGGACTTGCGCCACAACACTTGACACTCCGAGAAATGGAAATATTTTTCGTCACCGTCACTTGACGGTCTTGGGTCTTGGAACTTTTAAAGAATTATAATGTTATAAACATTAGGAGATTCTGATGTCCCGAGTGTTGGTTCTCTATTACGAGATTCGTCAATAGACGAGCTCGGACCCGACATTTGATAGAGTTTTTTAACAAGAAAAAGAAATTGCTTAAGTGTTGGCTTCTCTCGCTTTGTCTCGGATTTGATACCCCGACTCCTTCCAATCCTCTATGCTCGTCCGACCTCTCTCCCCAACTCCCTCCTTCAGCTCTACTTAAACAACTCTCGCCCTTTCCTGCTCCTCCTGCAACACTCCAACGATGATACATATATGCATGTCAACTCTAGGGTATGTTAATTAAAATTACAATCTTACAAAACTGGAAGAATAAAACATATTACAGAAGGACTGGTTAAGTGAGCTCGGAGCCCTCAAAGCCAAGGGGTTCACGCGTACAATCTCTCTCGCCTCTTCTCCCCTTTTTTTATTAATCAAAAGGAAATATATGAATTACATTATTCAGTTCAGATCCTTGAAGATAGGATCTAAAGACTAATTTAGAGAAAAATCTACCTAAACTACAACTGCTACAACAATTTGACTAATTTGGCAAATTAAAAACAAATTTTGGCCTAACAATCCACCCTTTGAGGAACCAACTCCTCTCGTAAAAGATTTTGACCTCTGGGTCAAAGAGAAATTATGGATGCCCCTGCATCAAAAAACCATTAAAGCATCATAGTGGACCAAATCTAATGCTAAAGGTACAATAATACTTCACATAAAACTCATCTTCAAATGTCTATCTAGATTAGGACATGTAAACAAGTTACCTTATTTATGTTAGGGATGATTAGCTCAACAACCCTATTAGGTGTTTCTATCCCCCAAGGGGAGTGACATCTCCTAGGTTAGCCCATCAATCCATAGGTGTGTGTGATAATGATGGCCATGAAGTGGGAAAGACTTCAAGGCAAGTACCAAAGCCATGAGGCCAACTAATGAGGGTCCAACATCTTGAGTGTATTGATGTAAGGAAGGAGCAATCATGGTGGCATGAGTTACAATTTTCCTCAGCCTCCCTTTTCCACCCCTTTGTTGGGCCTTTTACTTCAATGATTTGTCTTTATTTGGTGCATAACATAAGCACCCAAGTTTTCTTTTATATTTTTCCAATGCCCATTTTAGATGTAGCAATTTGTCACTCATCAGGGTTGGGACTTTCAAGGGTTCCTTTCTATAGATGAAGCATTAAATGCCTAAGGAACTAGGTGGCTAATGAGGGGGGTAAAGCTCATGCTAGGCTTTTGCCCATGTGCTAAATATTGTCCCAACCATCTTTTGCATCGTACATTTCTTTCATTGTGGCTTTATATGCTTTAACTTTCCTACAGCTGCATCAAACTCTGGGGCCAGGTTGATGGGATTTGACTCAAGGATGTGGATGAGGGTGCATTCCCAATGACTAAAGACCACCAGCCCAAAGAATAGAGATGGATAACTAAGAGAGATAGAAAGTGTAAGTATGGATTACCTTGGACACGCTATATCAATCAGTGCTTTACCAATGGTGCCCTTCCTCAACT
Source organism: Pinus taeda (assembly GCA_000404065.3). Taxonomy (NCBI): domain Eukaryota; kingdom Viridiplantae; phylum Streptophyta; class Pinopsida; order Pinales; family Pinaceae; genus Pinus; species Pinus taeda. Next base: position 56,931 of record APFE031606330.1, on the reverse strand, counting down.
CTAAGGCCTCAAAGGAGGTCCCACTAAAAAATGTCAAAGACTAACCTCCCAAAGTGTGGGAACAAAAATATAATTGAGAGTCGAGACCGATCAGTCATCTAGTTTGCCCCATGATCCATATTAATATGTCCATAACATTAAATGAAAGCACATGATTGCAAGATTGGCTAGAGTACCTGCCAATAGATGACCCACCTTCCTTCAAGCAGAAATGTCAGATGAGAGAGATATTTAACCGAAGGTTGTTGCTAGTTGGTTGCCTATCAAGGAGGAGAAAAATTTTCTCCTAGGGGTTACTCACTTTTTGGTGGAAAACATTTGGCTCCAACTCAGGGATGTGCTCATTATAATGTGCATGATCCATGTGCTCGAACAAGGAGTGCATGATAATCCACGCAATCCCCGATGCTAGTAATCCCATTACCTATACACGTAAAATGTTAGCTACAATAAATATGATATCTTACTATTATGCAAACATATCAGCATAATCAATATCACAAAAAAGGATGCACACACACAAAAGAATGCAAAACACAAAATGCTATGCAAACTTCCAACAAACGAATACATCAGATTCCACCGAAAGGTGTGAAGTGCTTGCCATCCATTAGTAATGACAAGGGCTCCCCATCAAGGTTAGCTATGTAAAAATAGTTAACCCCTACCTTCCGTGAACCTTATATGGATGAGAATCATCATCAACAAGGACTAGATCCCCGACTTGGAAATATTTTCCTTATTTCTCAATCCATTGTTTCATTTTCTTGTTTTTGTCTATCTTTTGGTTTTGGAGGAAAGTAATTGATTTACTTGGCATACATTTCCTCTGCTTTCCTCAACTACCCTTGTTTTCTCGAGGATGCTAGGCTCAAAAATTTTTCGTGTTACCTACAAGTTTAAAGGCTTGAGGTCTCCTTCCATCTTGCTACAATTTTCAGGGGTAATGGGGAAAGGGAAAGGATTGATGTCTTCAACATGCTTAGCCATATGTGGCTCCTAATACATGATAAATGGTTTTTCATCAGTTGTGGGTATGGTAGCATGGGATAAGTCCATCTACAAATGCCCACCAATAGAGGTCGACCACTTTCTTGATAAGAGCATGCCCTAAGAATCGAGAACATTAATAACTACTATATCCATTAACACAGCTACATCTGTATTAGTAGTTAAGGCAACCTTAACATATTTGATTAAACCATGCACAAGAATGGACTTTGAGTCAAAGCCACGCACATTTTTGTAAGGTATAGTAATTGGCAGCTCCAATTGATTCATAATTCTTAAAGGCATGACATTAGCAAAGGCTCCAAAGTCAAGCATACAATTGTGCAATATCAAGTTATCAATTACTAGAGACAACAGAAAAGGTGCATTCCCTCCATTCTTATGGTCATAATACATATTTTGTAATAACACAAGAGGGTCCTCAAGTTCCCTATCTAGGTTGAGGATTTTCCTTACTTGACCTTTTTGAGGTTCAAGCTTTGCAATCTGAGAGTGGGACAAGCACATTCACCTTAGTTAGGACATTTCCCAAATCTACATCAAAAAATACTCCATTACTAGCATTAGAGGGAGCAATCTTGGGAATGCTCTTACTAGAGGGAAGAGGTGCTTTCATCACATTTCGTTGGGGAGAAACACTACTACTTGCTTCAAGGTGGTTTGGCTCATTATTCTTCCGAGTATAATGCAACCCTTTGAACCTATCCCCCCCTTCAACAGCATTCATAGGCTCATCACGTTCCTTATAAGTTCTACGGTTAGTACTTCATACTATTGTTGAGGAAGGGATGAAGTATCATTAGGTAAAGTTGTGAAAGAACCAAAATCAATGATCAAGTTCAAATGCTTTGGGCTATCCTCATCTTGATGTTGAGTATATGGGCACTCTTTTTCACTATGGAACTCATTAGAATTTTGACACCAAGGAAAGCCTTCTTGATTAATCATGTTAGTAGGGGCAAGGGTATTAGGCACAGCTTGTTGAGAAGTATTCTTGCCACTATTAGGATTCCTCTTAGGAGCCCTATCATTATTAAATTGAGGCTTAGGAGGATACTTCTAATGAGACCCCCTTTCTCTATCTAAGATGGTCAATTTATTCATCATAGCCATTTGCCCCTGCAGGAGTTCATTAGTAATTTTGTCAAACTTTTGGGCAAAGGCTTGCAAGGTGGGGTCAACTTGGGCATGGTTTAGATTTGACCTCCACTTTGGCTCAAGGAGGTCTATACAACTTGGGCACTTCTTTGAACAACTTGTCAAAGCTTGTGAAATCCTTGACACTCTCATTGCCAGTCTTTTTGGCTTCCTAGACCTTGGCTAAGAATTGCATGTCCTCCTTGAAAGTGGCCCATCTTTTGTTGAATGCTTCATGGAGTTGGTCATAGTTTGTAAGTCCCCCCTATGGACAAATCTAGGTACCAATCTGTAATGTCCCCCATTCCTTGAGCTTGGAGCCATTAATTTCACTCGCCTAATTGTCTCCTTTAGGCCAGCGAGAAGGAAAAATTATCAAGGAGACCAAAAGAGATTTGCCCAATTCTGATGCTATCATATATTAAAAAGGGGTAAATTATGATTAATAAGAGGGGCAAAATTATTTTATTAGAAAAATGGCCCAAAAGCCACTTACAGGTAAAAAGTGACTTCATCAATAAAATAATATTAAAAGGAGTTCTAGAAACTTGGAGAAAACTGAATGAAACATTATAAAAGGAGATTGGAGATCATTTCTCATCATTCTATCTTGCCATTTCTCATTGCCATTAGAGTGGAGCTCAAGCGAGTTTCAGACCGAGGGTTTCAAGCGAGATCCTCACACACTAGTTTCGGTGGACTTCATTGCCACCCTAGCTAGCCTATATTCAATTTCAGTGGCCTCTTTTGCCACCCTAGTTGGATTTCCATATATTGCCCAGATTTCATTGATAAATTTGTTGGAGGTGAATTGGAGAAAATTATTGTTTATTTGCAGGAGGTGTCTTTCTTCTAAGGAGGCCGACTTACTTCAGAAATCATTATTCCTTCAAGGAACGAAAGCTTATTGTGTTTGCAGATCCATTGTAGGCCAAATTGTCACTTATATTACATTATTAAGGAGGCTGAGTTGTTTCAGACATCATCATTCTCATCAAGAGGACGAAGTCAGATTATGCTTGCATGAGATTCATCACTGTTGGAAGCAGATTCAAGGACCGAATTATTACACCAGGAGGTTGAAGTTGTCTATTTATCCAAGGGGCCGAATTTTCTACACAAGTAGCCAAAGTCTGAGGCCGAACTAAATTTGGGTTGAATTGTTCATTACCAGAGGAAGCCGATTTGCACTAAGAAAATTCATGTGCCTAAAAGCCAAATTGGAGAACCATTCGCTCAGACCTGAAGATCAAATTGCTGAAGATTACTCCTGAACTTTGTACACCAGGCAGCCATTGAGAAATGGGTTAAATTTTGGAAGGGTTTCATTTATCAATTGAAGCTAAAGATTCCTATTTCTGAAGAACCGAGTTTATCAGTCAAAGAGTGCCAAGTTATGAAGATTGCTACTCTCTATAGAAGGCCAAGAACCTCCAGCTTGAGCCACTATCTTGTGACGAGTTTGTTGACCCATCTAAAGCTTGAAGTTATTGTTCCAGGGGTTGATCCTGAAGGTTTTGTGATTGTAATCAATGTTTTAAAACTCTGACTCAGCCGAGGATCGACTCCGACTCCGACTCGAACTTGGTATCGACTCGGCCGATTCGATTTCAATGACTCGATCGTTGTAAAAAATACATTAAATATTTATTTTTTTAATAAAAAAAAACATAATTTTAAAGATGTTCATTCATGTTTCCAAACACACAGCATTATAATATAGATGGAAGACAACATATGATCAAAATAGGCTCATGAACCAATCCATTATATCAAAATGGCGCCCAGTGCACTGTCCAATGGCAATACATAGTCAACTGTCATACATGACCAAAGACTCAAAACAAAAAACACATAACCAAGGAGGCTAGAAATGGCCTCTACAACAAAAGTAAACTGTGACCAACTCAGTACTAGTACTACTGGCTAGTAGCTACTGCCAGAGGAGCCAAGATCATGTCGATCAATCTTTGGATCATCATCAGAGTCAGACAAGGGGCCCCATGGCTCCTCCTCATCACCATCATCTCCAACTGCAACTATAGAAGTGGTACCACTAGCAGGCTGTGCAACTGCAGTAGATGCACACTGAGATAGAGTAGATATGCAGTTGCGCTTTTGTCGTGGCTGAGCAGAGGAAGCACCTGCAACTGGAGTCCTTGCTGGCTGTGAGACTGAGGTTGGTGGATCGGGATCTACATTCAACTAAACAGCATGTTCAACTTCAACTGATGCCTCGATATCTAAATCTAAATCAAGATCCTCATCAGGATCAAACTCTGCTGGACAACTCTCCACTACCCAATCTGATGTTGAATCAATGTCTTCCAACACAATGGGATCTGAATCAGGTCTTTTGTTCAGCAATTGGTTTCGTCTGAGCCAGAGGTTGTATTGGACATAAACTAGATCATTTAACCGTTTTTTATCCAAACGGTTTCTCCTCTTTGTGTGAATCCTCTCAAAGACAGACCAATTGCACTCACACCGAGTTGCACTACAAGTTTGACTCAAAATATGAATTGCAAACCTTTGCAATTCAGGACAATGGCCACCAAAGGCCTCCCACCATTGTGCTACAAAAAACATAGGAGTGTAATGAGTTAGCTCAACAAAATTGCAAATTATATCCAACTTTAATATTATAAACGATTTAACAAACTTTAAAAAAAAAAGTAAAACTATTAAGAATTTGAAAATTGAAATTTTTGTTTGCCTGGCTCATCTGCTTCTTTAGCAATCTTTGCTAGGTTCTTCTCAAAGGTACCCGAGGCATTGCTGAAGGTTGTGACCTATCGGTGTATCTTCAGCTGATTAGACACCAGTGGGATCATGCGATCAATGCAATCAATCAGTCCATCTCTGACCTCCCCCCTCAAAGCTCCTGACTCCTTAGCTTTATAATGATACTGTGAGTTCAAAAAATACCCAGCTGCATGTATAGGGCGATGGAGTTAACTGTTCCATCTTTCATCAATGATTGCCCAAATGGGCCCATACTTTGCCACTCTATCCTTGTATGCCGTCTTTATTTGCTCCTTTGCTTGATCCATAGCCTCATAAATGAAGCCATAGCCAACCTTTCCCCATCACAAAACCACAACACCTTAACTAGTGGCTCAGCAAGCTTCACAATCTCTGCTGCCTTTCTCCAAAAAGTTTCTTCATAGACTTTCTTTTTCAATTCTTTGCCTTCTGGTTTGTTAGACCAATTGCTTTGATTCCATTCATCACTAGAAAACATCTTTTGCAAGTTTCTATGTTGGGAAAGCATAGATTGCAATGTCAAAAAATGAGTAGCAAATCTAGTGATGGCAAGCCTAATAATATCCTTGCCCCCAATGTGTTTCCTTATGAGGCTCAAAATCAATGAATGATTGTAGATAAATTTTGTTATGCTTTTGGCATGATCTACAGTGTTTTTGACCCAATCTATTTTTCCAATATTCTCAAGCATGAGGTCTATGCAATGTGCAGCACATGGGGTCCAAAAAATGGTCTTGTGTTTTTCCTCTAACAGTTTACCAGCGAGAACATAGTTAGAAGCATTATCTGTGATAACTCTGTAATTAGCTATTCTGCAAGGGGTTGATCATTGGCATTATTCAGGAGTTGAGTCACAGGTAGAGTTCCTTTCTTCATTGAGGCCGAATTTATTTTTCTGTGGGACAATTTTTTTGTGGAGGCAGATCATTCCAGAAATTGCCAGGCCGAGTTCTCTTAGACCACTTTTCTGAGGGCCGAATTGCCTTGTCATCTCTGCTGGAGCTAAATTCTAAGGGGTCTCATTGTAATGCCTTGTAAACTCTTCAGATCAGAATAATAAAATTGGTGTTCTGCCCCTCAACATTTCTTGCTGAAGGTGTTCTCTGTTTGGTTAAGAAAGTGTTTGACATAATGTATGCCTGCAAACTGTTTGTATAAACTCTTCAAAGAAAAATTTGGTTGTTTATTTTGGCACACTTAACTGTTCGAAGAAATTTCTCAGTGAAAATTTTTTATTCTAGTTGCATCAAATCAGCATGGTACATTACACAATCTCTGGCATTTCCTTACAAGGAGAGAGAAAACAACATCATAACCACATACTCTTCTTCCATCATCCTTCCACCAACACAGCAGTAAAACTCATCCTTGAACTTGGGCAGCCATTCTTCATACATCCCAGGGGGGTACCCTGGAATGGCACTCATATCAAAGGGATTGTATGCAGTGTTGAGCCATGGCTTGGCCATGGTGGTTGAGGTATAAGGACTACTGTAGAGATTCTTGGTTTTCCTTCTGGTGATCAATAATGAGTTCCAATGACTATGTTTTGAAGACATTTTCTCATTGCATGCTTGAACCCAAGAACCAAGTGTTCTAGTTATGCTTAGTTGTTTGCTTGTTTGATATCTAGGAACTTCAAAAGGATTCCCAAAGCCTAGCCTTGCTCATTTATGAAGCGACTTGCTCTTTTTGGATCTAGGTTGCTCTTTGCTACCCCACCAAAATTGAATTTGATCTATCTTAGGTTGAGAGGTTTCCAGTACCAGATGAAAGCATCCTCATATGAGCACAATACCAGGAACTGAAGAAAGATACACACAAGAAACACAAGAGAGCAAGTATACATGTATGAGAGAGAATTTACAAAACTGGACACATGTTGTACACTCTATAATCCGCTAAGGATTTGTAAAGGTGCCTATGAATGTACATGCATGAGCGACATGCAAAGCTTTTATCACTTGGTTCTTTTCCAAATAAAGCTCATCCAAGGAAGGAACGCTAAAAGCAAAAACCATTGCCACTTTGACACCTACTAATTCATACCAACTCCTTGATTAAAATTCTGTCTGTTGACAAGGATGTGAAGTACCTTATAAACAAATAGATACAAAATATTTTATTTACAGCAACCAAAATTAACACGTCAAATATGAAGAAAAAATGAGGATGTGAAGTACCTCACGAACAAATAGATACAAAAAAGATTATTTGTAGCAGCCAAAATTAACACGTCAAATATGAAACAAAAAATCTCTCTTGAACATTGATAGGGGGAAGAAATTTGAAACACTCAAAGACTTTGTTGTATGTTATCTAACAACATGAGTATCCAAACAATTGACTAAATTAAAATTACAAAAAAAGCCATGCTCCTGGAGTCCAATGTGCATTTAAAATATTCTACCATGTATGTGTTTGTTTGTGTAGCAATTATCTAGTATGTACATTCAGTGTAATGCTTAACCTTATCAATTACCTACCATTCTTTCCCTTTGTCGTTTCTTCTCAGCTTTTACAGACAATTCCTCCAATGACATTCCTTGAGTAACATCTCGTTCTATCTTCTTCCTCCATACAAATCTGTAGATCGAGTTTAATACACATCAAAAGGCATCACCCAATTCTGGGACTTTATGCACAAGTCCTTGCTTTAATCATATTAAACATCACAAAATTTAATGCAACAGAACTATCCAAAACTACTGATTATTAATAAGAAGGCGAGACACAATCCAATCCATTTAAAAAAGGCAGACTAGGACTCTCTGCCAAGATCTAATCATAGTTTTCCTACCTCGAACCTCTTTGTTGCATTTTATCTTGTTTAAAAGCAAATGACTTCATTAAAAGGAACTTTTTTGTAAAGTTATAACTGATAATAAGGGCCAAGGTGCCAACCCAAACTATGCATATCTGATGAAACACTACGCACTTTCAGGTTAAGGAAATCATTCAAGAATCAAGATACATGATAGGAATCAGACAGCTCAGAAATATGAATAAGACAGGAAATGCAATTCGATGCACAGAACAATAATCTAATAAAATTTCTAAAAGAAATATCCTCCGAGCATTTGGAAAACAGTATTATGTAACAGTATAAGTTATACCCACAATTCATTTATACTAACTAGAAAATCAAAGTGAAATCCTGTGGAAGTTGTATTATGGACTAATAAGCCTTATTAGGGCACAGTATCTAAACAGTCATTTACACACTATGATTAATGAAATATATCTCGGCATATGAAAGGGAAGGAGCATTTTAAAGGGTAATTACTCGTAAAAGGATATATGGATTTTTAAACACCTCTAAATTCAATTGTGGTATTGTTACCAACAAATTTTTCACTTAAGATCCAAAGTCACTATCACCTTAACAATCCATCTTTGCACTTAAGGTTGGCTCTCCTCTAGTACAAGGGGGGTGTCATTATGGTTAGGATTACTAAAGCTTCGACAAATATAGGTTATATTTTGGAGGATTATACAAAAAAAATTATTTATAACAGCCAAAATTAACATGTCAAATACGAAACAAAAAATCTCTTTTGAATGTTGATAGGGGGAAAGAATTTCAATTTGCAACCACTCACAGACTTTATTGTATGTTATGTTACCTAAAAACAGAGTTTATTTGGTTTATTTTAATGGTGGTTGATGTGGTAGGATTAATGCCAAATATTCCAAAAGGGTGCATGGAGTCATAAAGTGTTAATTTTAGTTTACAATGGTATGCTCTATGCTTAACACAATTACTTCAATGTCCTTTTAGCAGCCCGATGACAAATTCCAAATTAGTTTCCAATAGCAATCACATTGTCCATAAATAACATTGATGGTAATTGTAGATAGAACATGAACAATAAAATGCAGAAGACAAACCAAAACAAGAGAACGCCAGATTTGGCGAATGCCAGAGAAAACTCCCAAGATGGGGAAAACCCTTTGATCAATTATTTTTATTATTATATCAAATGTTCAGCAGAGAGAGACTACAAAAGAAAGTCAAAGTTGACTTGTGAAATCACTGACAAAACAGCCCTGTAAAATTCTGCAATTCTGTCCTTGGTCAACAGTACTCAAATCAGCCCTAATCAGAAAGTCAACAGCAGTAAAAATTTCTCCAAAACAGTTTGGTCAACCACAGTCAAACTCGGCCTCTTTCGCTGGTCAAAGTTGGCCCAAAACAGCCATAAATCAGCAGTCAAATTTCGTCCAAGTCTGCACTTGAAGTCTGCAGTCAACCCTGTGGTCAGCTCTGGTTAATGTGCCCAGAATACCTCAGTTTCTATGCCAATAGATGCAGCTCTCCAAAACTGAAATTTTGACCCAAAAATCACAGTGGAACTTGGTCAACGCACCCCTGGTCAACACTGGTCAAACCTGCAACAGATTCCTGAAATTTGGCCCTGTAATTTACCCTGAAATTCGTCCTTCTTTACTGCCACATGTGTGAAGAAAAGAGATGCCCAATAAGCTGTACAAACCAATCAGATGAGAAGAGAAGAATATGTTGAGTTGATGAAGTGCCAAATGAGGGTAGAGGTCTCTCTTATTTATACAAGTCGCTGAGGGTCAAACGACGTGTTTGTTGGGCTTCATGAACCTACATGATGATGTGGCCGACCATGACAATTTGCACATGTGTGGGCTTAACCTCACAAACATATTTTTCCTTATCCAAATTTGATGATGAAGCGAACAAAGTTCCTTCTTCAGATTAATTACTCCAGAAGACTTGGAATATAAAGATATCCATGAGGATACAAATATTATATATTAAATGTATGAATAAGAATGATGATACAATAAGAGTGAGAGGTCTGCTTATATACTATGCAAGTGCCTCTTCATAGAGAGTCGTGTCTCATTTAACCATGACTCTTCAGCATAATTACTAATTAACTAATCATTATTAATTATTATCATTTACATTATTTCCTATATATTTATTCATAACATGCCTTCTACCTCAAAAGGCGTTGTCCTCAAAGCTTATTGATGAAACACTTGATCTCTTTTTTTCTGTTTTGGATGTCTTCTTGTCTCAGAATTGTCATCTCCGTGGAAGCAAGACGATATGATCCTCTAAGTCACAAACAAAATTGTCACATTGAGAAGGGATCAGACCATCCTAGATTAATCTTCTGTGGAATATTCTGATCACTGGAATTTTGTAACAACTTGTCATCATAGCATTGGATTGACGTTACATCATTATTCTCTGGAACATCAATTTGTTGTTTCTATTCTGAATGATCCCGATACGTAGCTGTGTTGAGTTGTCTACTCTCTTGATTTGGATGTCGATAGGGAACTTTTTTTGTTTGACTTTCCCTTATTAAGTGTGTGGAAATTTTTTTATTTACTTCACATGACATGTTGTTGAGTTGGTTACAGAACCTTCCCTTGGGGTGTTTATCATCTAAACTGCAATATCTAAGTGCATTTTTTCTTCAACTAGTTTGCATTCTTCTTGAGTTATGATATTCACTGGATCAGTATTCGTTCCCTTATCTTCAACTTGGATTGTTACTGCTGGATATTTCAATACTTTTCTCCTTGAATAAATTGTTCTAACTTGCCTTTTAATGCTTTCTTATCATCCTTAAGTTTCTTAATTTGAGTGAGTAGACTTTGATTATGGTTTCTCAGACGTAAAAGTACTTTAGTTTCTAATTCATCAGCCTTATTTTCAATGTTTTGACTTTTAAGTTTTTCGTCTTTTAAATCTTTGATTTGTTCTAATAAATTTTTATTAAGGTTCTTTAAACGCAAGGTTTCTTCTTCTTGTTCTGATAAGTGCTTTTTGAGTTCTTTCTTTGTGACCTTAGTTTTCTTCATTTGTGCAAGTAATTTTTCGACGTGGTCCTTGAGGCGAGAGATTTCTTCATCCTTTTCCATTACTTCCTTGTAATGCATATCCACAAGATTTTTATGCTCCTGTTGTAACGCTTCCTTGTTTTGCCGAAGTTTGGCTATTTTGTCTTTCTCTTGATTTTCCAGCTGCAATTTCTTGGTACACTGGGTTATACATCGTTTTATAGGAGTGATGATGGGCTTTCAACTTGTAATGTGGATTATGTTTTCTTCATTTCCTTATTAAAATCAGCTTGTCGTTGCTTATATATTGCCATTAATTGTTTCATATCTCTTGCTAATGATTGTTTTTCTATATCACTTAGACATTAGACTAAGGTAAAAGTTTTGTAATATTTTATGCAAACGACATTTCGATTTCTGAATGACTCTTGACAATAAGCGTAACCTTCTAAAAAAAGAACATATTGCAAAGAAACCCATATTTTTTTATATACTTTTTTTTTCCAAATAATTTAATAATTAATTAATTTTTTTTAATTATAAACCTTCACTTTTAACTTCAATAATTCACTTCACCACGAAATATTTGTTTGACCTCTACAATTGTCCCAACTTATGATCTAAATAGTCACGCTCATAGATTTGAAAAGTCACACCTAACATAGAAGGTCGACCTTTCCTCTCCCCTTAACATGATAACTTGATTTTCGGAAAAAATATTAAGTTATGTGCAAAATGAATAAGCTTATACGGATTGGGTAAGCGTGGGAACAAATTGCAGATGTGTTGCAGGGACGAGACTAAGTGTGGTGACCCAGCAGTGGTGGTGTTTCGGAAACGGTGCGTCAGTCGGACCGAATCGGCTTGGTTGCTCACGGACTGCGGCGTTGGCCTTCGACTTGTGAGTGCAGGGGCGGTGGTAGTAGAGGATGACAAATCAGATCAATGGGCAGCGAAACAATGACAGATTGCAGGTTGAAGGCAACAAAACAGCGAAGGTGGCATGGGACGGTGGTTTTTGTGGCTCTTGGTCTCTGGCAGCAGTTGCGGCTGCAGCTAAGGATGACTCTATAGGTTGTGCGAAAGACACGAGTGTCAACAAGGGGTGCGACCAGAGGCGAAGAGGAAAATAGCCCAGGGTTTTTTGTTTTTGTGTGGTTGGGCTCCAGTGGCATAGGGTGGCTATAATCACGCTCCGTCGGCGGCTGTGATAACGTTCTGTGTACGTTGGTGAGAGGGTGACACGAACAGCTACAGTGGTCGAGTGTTGGGCTTTGCAGATATGTCGTTTTGTTTTTTTCTGTTTTTATATTAATTTATTTTTTATTATATTTCTGATTTTTTTTTTGACAATGTTTTTTTTCTTTTATGTTGGATTTTTTTTCTTAAATTTTTTTCCGAATTTTTTTTTAATAATGGCCAAAAGCCTGATGATGAGACAGAGAAACTCCGATTGTAGCAAAACACTTGAACTGCAACAGCAATAAAGCTGACAAAGAGTCGATGGCCAAGGGCCTAGCTCAAAGAGCGGGGCTCTGTGCAGCTGCCAGAGGATTGAACTGCTCTGATACCAAATGAAGCGAACAAAGTTCCTTCTTCAGATTAATTACTCTAGAAGACTTGGAATATAAAGATATCCATGAGGATACAAATATTATATATTAAATGTATGAATAAGAATGATGATACAATGAGAGTGAAAGGTTTGTTTATATACTATGCAGGTGCCTCTTCATGAAGAGTCATGTCTCATTTAGACATGACTCTTCAACCTAATTACTAATTAACTAATCATTATTAATTATTATCATTTACATTTTTCGAAAAGAGGAATTCAATGCAATAATCAATCTCCATCAAATGAGTTGTCCAAAGTGGAATTTGGCCCTAGTTGCCAATTTTAACACTCTCTCAACTAGGGAGAATTCCACCTCCCAATCCATCCATCATCATGCCATCTTATCATCATGTATCGTCTCTGCATCTCATCTCAACTTTGTTTAACACTGATGTAATAATGAAGAAGAATCAATCGAGAGTGAGGCACAAGACCTTGCCACTCTCCACTGACCGAAGTCAATCTACAGGCAGAACCCCAATCAAACTTGATCCTAGAACAAGTTGTTGAACACTGTGCATCCTAGACATAGGGAGTATCGCAGTACACAATGTGTCCATCTGTAGTGCGATGGTCCCTATCCACTTTTCCCAAATCATTGGCTAGATGAGAGGTACTTCCCATGAGTCCCAGACTACATGGGTAGGATGTATGTTGCGGCATTTGCGGGAGAAGGTGAATACTCATCCTGCTCATATGCCATTGGAGAAGGTGAACCACTCATCCTATGCATATGTCATCAATCGTATGGGAAGGTGAACCACTCACCCTACACACGTGTCATCAATCGTAGGGGAAGGTGAACCACTCACCCTACACACATCTCAACCATCATGGGGTATCACAGGGGAAGGTGAACCACTCACCCTGTACACAATGCACCTATAAGGGAAGGTGAACCACTCACCCTATTGTCGCTCATAGCTCCAAGAAGTACCCAAGCCCCTAGGAGCTCCTAGAGCTCACTGTCCAATTCTCCACGACTCCATGTTAGTTTTTGTAGCATCGAATGTCTTCCAGTCATTAAACTTGGTGGAGAGGCTAGAACACATGAGATCTCCAAAACCCAGAAATCATTTCTGGAAATTCCACCTAGAAATGACTTAATTAGATCATTAACCTATTTTTTAATGTTTCATAAGTCTAAACTTAAGAAAACTAGTTAATTAATTAAGTCAAGGTGCGAATCATCTAGAAACTCACATGGATTGACTCTGACATGATCTAGGCCATTGATTAAGTTTTAATCTTGGTCGTTGGTGCTCCAATAGTGGATTTTAAGAAGTCGATGGGCGCTTGGAGAAAACACACCAACTATTCGATTTCCTTGGTAGATCGATTTCCAAAGAGCAGCAACAGTTGGCGAAGAGCCAGAGATCGTAGAAAAGACAGTGAGGGGCAAGGATAGTGAGACTAGAGGAAGATTTCCAGATCTATCGAGTGCATTTGCAGAGAGACAGTAGGACCACAGTGAGGTTGATGCAAGGGTTGCGCAAAAGCCTCTAAAAGGCAATTCGATTTTGCTGGAGAGAAGTCGAGTTTCAGTTCCAGAGGCCGAGAAAGGGATCCAGAAGGCTAGAGAGAGTTTCTCAGTCAATGGCTGATAGGACAGCGTGAGTGGTAGTTGATTCAGGCTGTGAGTGGGAAGTGACTCCACTAGGGTGATGTGGGGCTGCGCAAAGGCAGCTTGGACAGCTCACGTGGAGCTGCAGTCAGAGCCCAAATTTGCCTGTGGAGTGAGGCAAATTCCTCACTAGATTTTTGCCAGTATTTTTCTCTGTAGGATTTCCAGATTTTGGCATCCAGTTGTACTCAAAATTTCTCACTGCTGCATAATAATAAAACTCTCAGCTACTACATCGGTTTTCCCACATTAGGTTTTTCCTAGGACAATTGTCCAAAAATAATGGTGTCATTTTATGTGTGTGTGCTAGTATTTTCTCAGTTCCAACACTATTTATTTTCCGCAGTTTTATTTGTGAAAGTTGCAGTGTGATTAATTTGGTATTTGTTATAGCAAATAAATTGTTAAATTAATTAACAATTAGAAGAATTGATTCCAGACACTATAATAGGTTATTTTCCGCAGTTTTATTTGTGAAGGTTGTAGTGTGATTAATTTGGTATTTGTCATAGCAAATAAATTGTTAAATTAATTAACAATTAGAAGAATTACTTCCAGTCACTGTAATAGGATTTCTGTGGTGAAATTTTCACACTCCAAGTCTCTCTCGGAAGGCTAAGAATTTGACCTTCCCCAAGGGCTTCGTGAGAATGTCAGCAATCTGCTCATCAGTCTTGTGTGTTGGAGCCTTATTGCTCCCCGTTGTACCATATCCCGGATAAAGTGGTACCTGATGTCAATATGCTTGGAGCAGTCGTGGAACACGGGATTCTCTGAAAGGCGAATCAGGCTCTGGTTGTCGCAATAGATCATGGTGGTATCCAGCACGTGCTCAAATAGCTCACTAAAGAGCTTCCTTAACCAGAAAGCTTCACAACAGGTCATACTAGCAGCAATATATTCGGCCTCGGTAGTGCTTAAAGTAACTGATTTCTGCTTCCTCCTCATCCATGAAATTGAAGCAAACCCCAATGAGAAGCAGCATCCTAACATGTTATTTCTATCTACCACATTGCCATCCCATTCAGCTTCAGAATATCCATGTAGCCTCAAGTTCCCGGAAGTGTATCTCAATCCATAGTTGATTGTGCGACGAAGATATCTCGAGATTCTTAGCAGCAATCCAATGTATGTGATGAGGCTCAACCATTAATTGATTCAAAGTATTTACAGCGAAGCATATGTCCAGACGGGAGTTTACCAAAAACATCAGGGCCCCCACAAGTTCTCTATACTCGGAAAGGTTTGCCAATCCGGGCTCAGCAACACTTCCACAAAGCTTCTTGAAATTGAGTTCCATTGGAGTAGACACAAACTTGCAATCCACATCACACATCTCTCTAGCAGCTTCACAATGTATTTTCCTTGAGAAAGGAAAATCTCGCGTGGCTTTTTCCAAATCTCCAAGCCTAGGAAGTAATGCATCAGTCCTAGGTCCTTCATCACGAACTCGGAAGTCAACTCCCTCTTGCATTCATAAATGAGAGTGTCTACACCTGTTAGAAAGAGATCGTCAACATAAAGGACCAAAATAAGAGGCATGTCCTTTTCAACCTTGAAGTATAGGTTAGGATCAGCGTAGCTCCTCGTAAAGCCCATTTTTACGAGACAACTATCAATCCTCTCATACCAAGCCCTAGGGGCTTACTTCAACCCATAGAGAGTTTTCTTCAACCTGCATACATGTGTCCTTCGATCTTGTACTTCAAACCCTTGAGGTTGTCCAAGTAGACTTCCTCCTTAAGCGAGCCACGCAAGAAAGAATTTTTGACGTCCATTTGGTGTCGGCTCCATATTTGATTGACAGCAACAGCAATAATAGATCGAAGAGTGGTATATTGGGCCACTGGTGTAAATATCTCGTCATAGTCCAGACCTTCCTTTTGAGAAAAGCCACGAGCAATGGATCTGGCCTTATATTTTTCAACACTCCCATCAGCTCCATATTTGATTTTGTAAAGCCAATTAGAATTGACCACAAACTTGTCCTTACGTCTAGACACCACATCCTAGACATCATTCTTCATGATAGACTCATACTCCTCATTCATCGCATCTTTCCAAACTTGGTGCTTTACTGCTTCCTCGAATGTGCATGGTTCAGCTTGAACAACAGTACTCATAGCAGCGAAATAACCTTGACACATGTATGGCTTCTTACTTTCACGAAATGTCCCAATTGTCGCACAGAATGTCTAGGCACCACGACAACGGCACAGATCGGGGGTTGTCACCTTATCCCCAACCTCTCCGCTTAAGTTGTCTCCCTATAGCAGGCTAAAGGGGGGTAGACCCTATGGAATGAAGGAGAACTAGTTGGGAACCAACCAGTTCGGGAGACACAATGAAGTGACCAAGTACTTGATTAAGATTTAGCGGGACTTATAGGATTTGATTAAATTTAAACAATTGAAACCAATGCCTTATGGAGTCAAAGATCTTGCTAGGGAAATTAAGACCAAGTAATTGATTAGCAACTGTTGCTTAGATGAATGACTATCTTATATGAAATGCAGATTCTAAAACTAATGTGAGATGCAAGAATGTTAGTTAATTTTAGTTAAATCCCTATCTAAGCTTTAATCCTTCGATCCTTTTTGTGTTGAATCTGATTTCGTAGTAATTGGCAAAGAGAAGATAAGGTGAAATACACTAAGATGTGATTAAAGATACCTCTCCTGAAAATATAACATACCTAGTGCCTCCAGTGCTGTAGAGAGTTATGGCTCTGACGACTGCAAGGTCACTGTATTAAGTACTATAAAAAGCAGGCTTCTCAAGCAAAGATAGATGGATACCTATCTCTCTATCGACCAAGCTTATGCTTGGAAGTAAATTTTAATTATGCAAAGTTAACCTAATATGCAAATGCACGATATGATGAGATGAAGTTAGATTCGAGGATTAGAAACACTTGTGTCGCAAAAGCCCTTAATCAGCAAAATGAAATGTTCACTTTACTAAATGAAGACTTGAAAATAAACCCTTTAATATATCACAATTAAACCACAAGCTTACTTCAAATCTTTTTTGATACAATTATAGCTCAAAGAGAACAAAAACTTCTTTACAATCTAACACCAATGCCAACAAAAATACTCAGCTTAGGAACACAAGATATGCAATTTATCACAATTCTATGACAGAGTACTTTGATAATTACTCGAAATATTCGCAAAATATTTAACATCAAATGAACATCAAATAATTCAAGCAATTAATATGACAATCAATCTCAATAGATGCAAAATATTCTAGCAATTAAATTTCTAGAGATCTAAATACCTTGAAGAACCATGAAATTCAAATGCTAAACAATTCACAATGCTAGAATTAAAATGATTTGTCCTTAGTGACCCAAATCTAGGAAAATTTCTCACTTTCCTATAGTCAATCTTTAAATACGATTAAAAATTAAGTGTGTTTGACTATGGACAAATTGAAATGTTTAATACCATAAAAGTTTCTCTTAGATTTTACCCTTAACACAAAAAGACACTAAGAAGGAACTTTTATATTAAAATTTAATTATTCCTTGGGAAACTTCTTCGATGTGCTAAGTTTTATGAAGCTAATGTGGCCAATGATTGATTAAGATTTTTTAATATGACCAAAGTAAAACAAATCAAAAGGATTTAATAACTTTTAAATTTGTTAACGGGCTAAAGGCCACATAAAAATTTAAAATAAAAAAGCACAAAGTCTTCTTTTGATTTAATTCCTAGTCACATAAAATGAAATTTTTTATTTTTTAGGGTTTTTTAAATGTTTAAAGCAAAATCAAAATAAATAAAAATAAAAAGAGAAAGGAAATCAAAACAAAAATCAAAATCATAAGTCAAAAATAAAATTAAAAAATGTAAAAACAAAACAAGATAAAAATTAAAAATAAAAAATAAAATAAAAAATCTAAACTTTAGTTTTGAGTTTTAATGAACTTAAATCGAAATTAAAAAAAAAAAAGGCAAACTCCAAAAAAATGAAATCACTAAACCTAACCCTAATGCATAAAACAAAATCAAAATCGAATGTTTGTGTTGTGTGTGCAGTACAAGCTTGGACGGTGGTGGAAGGGAGGAGCTCGACGAAAGAGCAAGGGAGAGAACTCGGGCAGGGATAGAGATGAAGCGACAGGCTGTGGGTTGAAGGTTGTGAGCAAGGGAGATGGGATAGCGCGAGGAGGAGGATGCATTTAAAGGAGAGCTGACGGATGAGGGAGGAAAGAGTTGCGGGTTAGGAAGCTAGCAGCGATGGAATGGCTGAGGGCTACGAGGAGATGAGCATGCAGAAGAGGGACGCGTTTGGAGCTAAGATGCAGGTATAGCAGCGGGGGTTTGAAGGAGGAAAACGCAAGTCTGCGAGGACTCAAGGAGAGGAGCCTACAGACAGAAACCAAGTAGATAGGATGCATGTTTAGGAAGAAATCTGCTTTAAAAAAAACACAGAGGCAGCAAGCTGAGGGCCGAGAAAGGGTTTGCAGGTTCAACAGAAAGCTAGCCAAGGAAGAGAAGGGATGTGGGGAAAGAGAAACTGCGGAGGGAAAACAAATATGTAGAGGGAAGAAACCCCTAAAACGCAGGCAGAAAAAGAAACCGAAAATTTGAGTAGCAGTAGAAGGAAGAAATGAAAACGATTTCGAATTCTTCTAGAGGGAAAAATGCAGCAGAAAAATTTTTAAAAAAATAAAAAAAGGGGAATATGGTAGCCCAAGAAACCCTTAAAATTTTCCAAAAATTTATATGTTAAGCCAATATACTCCAGCTTTAAAATCTGCTTTAAGAAAGACGCATGAAATTCCCAGATGTAAACTTAAACCCTCAAACTTGAAAAAAATTAGGATAAGGCCTCTACGAAGTGATTTCGAGGCCAGATCTCACCCTTAAGTGCCTAGATCTGGCTTCAAATAAAAATTTTCCTTCAGATCTGCAGTTGCATGGCAACAAGAAAACACCCAAACAATATATACAATTATGAAATTAAAACCCCAAAATAATCCACGTCAGAAAATTACAATTTTTACAAACAGAAGACTCTAAGTAGCCAGATATGTCATTACGCTGCACAAAAATTAAAAAAAAAATGAATTTTGAATGGAAGTACTAGCTTAAAACCCTTTTGCGTCACAAAAACGAAAATCTTATGATAAGCCCAGAGCTTATTTAGTTGGGCTCTTCAGGAAATGTAGATCGAGAGTTGGCTAGTCCACCTGAAAACTTCCTCTAATGCCTGATGATCTAACTCAAGATTTGCCTGCAAAACTCGATACAACCATTAAAAATAAAGTGATAAAATAATAATAAAACTTTGACAAATAGAGATACCTGCTATTACGTTCAAAATTTAAATTATTATTCAAACCCCAGCAACTGAGTAAGATATTTGTACTCAAATCACTCTTCAGAGGCTATCATCAATGGCTTTAGAAAAAAAAATTACGCATGAAAATAAAACATCTTATAGTATTCCCATGAAGAGTAACACCAGCAAAAATTAACCCCAAAGTCTTTCTTTATTATCCAAAAGAAAAGATTACAAGAGTTTTTTGCTTAGCACACGACTCAAAAATCAGAGGGATCGACTGACAAATGACCTCCTATTTAAAGATAAATCCTCCAACAACTAGTTCGAGTGATCCTCGTCAAAGCAATGTCGACCGTTTATGAAAATTAAAATTTTTTTGAATCTCATCCGTCGAAATATTTAAATATTGAGGAAATTCGAATTTTTTATTTAAATGCATTTTAATTAACTCAGTAATAGAATTTTTGAGTTAATTCCCCCAAAATTTTGAAGATCAAAGGTTTAAAATTTATTAAAATAATTAATTTACCTTAGTCCCGGGACCTTTTAAAATTTAATTTTTTAGGGCCAATGAATTTTACCTTTGGAGAAATTATATTTACCTAGAACCTAGAATTAATTACATTTTTGGCTTAGGATTTTAATTGATTTTTGGATAATCTAACCAAATAGTTAGAATTATTCCCAAATTACTTTTACATAATCTCGATTTAGAACACTAGGACTCGCCTAAGATCCTGGCGACAAAATCCATTCCAACTTTGGGGTAAGACTAGAGGGGGAAACTCTGTCAACCATCCGAGAATGGATCGGTGAGACAAAAAACCTCCCAGAATGGAGATCGTCACTAGAAAGGTAGGTTTACCTAGGTTGATACATACATGACATGGTCCTGCTGAGATTATTTACATCATATACATGCAGAATGGGTTTACATTATCAAACGATGATTAGGTTGATGATGATTGTTGGACAGCACGGACACATCGATTAGGCGCTGTCCCTTTCGAAAGAAAAGGGGGTGTACCTTGAAGCCTTTGTCTTCCATCGCAGAAATACACACCAAATTCTTCAAATCAGGCACATACAACACTTCTTGTAGATGTATGGTTTGACCTTGATTCAAGTGAAGAGTGACAGTACCTATCCCTTTCACAAGGTAGGTGGCATTATCTCCAAGTATGATCTTTAGATTAGTCTTCTTTTCAACCAAATTTGAGAGGGCCTCTTTGTATCCATGAAGTGCCTTGAGGCTCCACTATCAATCAACCAATGGTCCAACGTATTCAGAAGAGAGGTAGTAAATAGAGCAGAAATAAGATAAAACTCATCTTGTTTTTCTACAACATTACTTTCATCATACCTGGCATTTCTTGTCCTCTTGGGAGGTCAATCATTTCCATTTCGAGCAGCGGGTGCATTCCTCTTTCCTTTGTTGTTGAACTTGTTGTTCCTTTGATTCCATTGCTTTTGAAATTGTTGTGGTTGTTGTTGTCATCATCCCTTGGAGTATACTTCTTGTGAGGACACTCTCTAGAATAGTGACTGAACCTATTGCAATTGTAGCACCTTCCTTTTCTTCCTTCCTTGCATCCTTGACTATGTCTCCTTCGATCAACATTGTTCTATACTTAGTCTCAGCAACAGCCGATGCATTTGAAGGAGGCTCCACCACTTTTCCATGCACATAGTCCAATACTTCATGCTCCTCCAAAGTCAGATTCAAAGTCATCTTCCATGCATGATAGTTAGATTTGTCATTGAGCTTATCCCCAGTCTTGAAGTAAGATGTAGAAGCCATTGAGACTTGTCCTTTTCCAATAGATTTCTCTTAGTGATTGTTTTTCCCTCTCTTGCTTGGGCTTTGGCTTCACCTGGGCTCTCATACCATGTTAATTTATGTTCTATGCTTAGCACAATTACTTCAGTGTCTTTTTAGCAACCCAATGACAATTTCCTAATTAGTTTCCAGTAGCAATCACATTGACAGTAACTGTAGATAGAACATGTAGAATAAAATGCAGAAGACAGTCAAGATATAGAACACTAGATTTGGCAAATGCCAGGGAAAAACCCCAAGATGGGGAAAACTCTATGATCAATTCTTCTTATTATTATATCAAATGTTCAACACACGGAGAGAGAGAGTACAAAAATAAGTCAAAGTTGACTTGCGAAATCATTAACAAAACAGCCCTTGCGAAATCAAATCAACCCTAACTAGAAAGTCAAGGGAAGCCGAGTTGATTGCACTACTGGCGAATTTTTGATTGAGCCAAGTGCGATGTGCACTACTTGGCCTTGGCTCAAGGGAAGCCCTAAATTGGACTCCCAAATTCCTCACTAGGGAGACACTCAAAGTTCTCCGAAATGAAGGTGGAATTTTTGCTTGGAATCCCTATGCTAAATAACACTTCTCTTCTCTATGCTAAATAACAGCTCCAAGAGAGTTTGATCTCATGAGATGGATAGGCAAAAAGATTAAAAAAAAAAAATGAAGGCATCCTTGTGCTATTTATAAGTGTTGATCCTTTCTCCCTTGGTGGGACCCAATCTGCACTAGCAAAATAATTCTCCCTTTTTCCCTAATGTGCATGGCCTCCTTAACCTCCAAAAAATCAAGTGGGGTCTACCTAAGCTAGTTTTCCTAAGTCCCTACACATCAAAATTTTCTCCTAATGTCAAAAATGCAAAATCGAAAATATGATTAGCAAAATTATTTAGTGGGGATATCACAATCCTCCCCACCCAAAGTTTGCTTGTCCTCAAGCAACTGCAATGTCAAATGTTGCAACACCTGTTCACTCTCCCATGTGGCATCCTCGTCTGGCAAGTTCTTCCATCTGACGAGGAACTCTCTAATGACTGTTTCTGAGCTTTCTCTCTCTCACCTCCACAATAGCTTTCGGAACTAAAACCAAGTGTCCCACATCGCCCATGGGTGGTAACTCTATAGCAGTTGTAACCTATTGTCCCAAGGTCTTCTTCAAGTAAGACACATGGAACACATTATGCACCTTGCTTCTTGGTGGATCACCTTGTACGCCTGATCACCCTATACGATCCATATAAGTGAGGCTTAAGCTTCTCGACCCCTTTTTGCTTGAGTGTAAACTGCTTGTACGGTTGGAGGTGTAAGAAAACCAAGTCCCCAACCTTAAAATGCCTCTCAACTGTTGGTTCTGAGTAGTCTATAAGTTATTCTTGAGAGCTCTAAAGATCTCTTAGCTCTCCTAAATCCAGTCTTTGGCCCCAGGGACCCGGTTGTGTCCAAAAGCCATGTCAGCAAAAGATAAAGCATCATAACCATAGAGTGCACGAAAAGGTGACATACCAATGGACATAGTGTGGGTTGGTGTTGTAACAGTACTCCCCGAGGTGAAGCCACTTCACCCATGTGCATTGTTGCCCAGTGACATAGTTCCTCACATAGCCCTCCATACACTTGTTCGCTATCTTTGTTTGATCATCGATCTGCGGATGATAACTAGTGTTGGGTGTAAGCTCGGTCCCCACTAGACAAAAAAGCTCCTGCCAAAAACCTCCCATAAATCTGTTATCCCTGGCATTGATGATGGTCTTGGGGAGACCATGCAATCTAAACACCTCCCAAAAAATAGCTCAGCCACCTGTGAAGCTGAATATCTGGCCGGAATAGCGAATAAGTGGGCAAATTTAGTCAATATATCCACCACCACGTAAATGCAATCATTCCCCTATACTGTTGGAAGCCTAGTAATGAAGTCCATAGAAATGCTCTCCTATTTCCTCTCAAGGATGGGGAGTGGTTAAAACAAACCAGTTGGATGTGTCTACTCACCCTTGTTCCTCTTACAAGTACTGCACTCCTGCACATGCCTCAAGACATCGTCCTTAAGTCCTCTCCAAGTAAAACGTTCCCTGATGGTTATGTATGTCTTGAGTAACCCCCGATGGCCTACCATAGGTGAATCATGGGCTGCATGCATGATTTTCTCCCCCAGTTGTGAACCTGGCACCAAGTAGATCATGTTCTTATAATAACTGACCTCATCCATCATCCTATATCTATCATTCCCAAAGGTGCCATCCAAGATCTCACATGCTTGTTGATTCTAGGAGTACTCCACTAATAGTTGCGCCCTCCAATCCTGAGTGATGTCCATGAGTGAGAGTGTTGCAAGCCTCCTAGATAGTGCATCTGCCACCACATTATGCCTCCCCTTGACATAATCTCAATGTCGTAGGCTTGGATCTTACTAACCCACTTCTATTGTCTCCCATTGAGCTCCTTCTACTCTAGGAAAAATCGAAGACTATCATGGTCAGCGTTCACCCTAAACCTGTTCCCCACCAAGTACTGTCGAAATTTAACCAAGGCATGCATGATGACTAACATCTCTGTCATATATAGAATACAACCTCTCATAATCCTAAAGCTTCCAACTCTCATAGGGTATACGGTGTCCTCCCTGCATCAACGTTGCCCAGATGCCCTCTCTAGATACATCACACTCCAAAACAAAAGGTTACGTAAAATCAGGCAAAGCTAATATTGGATAGTTGCTCATCACCCTCTTGAGGCGCTCAAAAGCCCCATTTTTCGTCAAATTTATGAAGGGTGCTGCTAGCTGAGAAAATCCCTTCACAAACCTTCTGTAGTATGTACATATTCCCAAGAATCACCACAACTCTATCATGTTCTTAGGTGTAGGCCAATCCAGAATGGCCCTGATCATCTCCTGATGTACACGCACTCCATCCTCACCAATCACATGGCCAAGATATAACATCTCTATTAGTCCAAATTCACACTTGGACATCTTGGTGTATAGTTGTTGCTCCTCAAGAATGCGTAGTACCTCCTCTAGATGTCAAAGATGCTCCTCCCATGTCCTGTTGTATATCAAAAATGTCATCAAAAAATACCATAACAGGTCTGCACAACTGATTAAATTACACATGGTTCATACAAGACTAGAAGGTAGCTGGAGCATTTGTTAGCCCAAAGGGCATAACCAGGAACTCGATGTGTCTATAGTGGCATCTGAATGCAGTCTATGGGATGTCCTACTCCTTCATCCAAATTTGATGATACCTAGAGCATAAATCTATCTTAGAGAAGTATTTAGCTGCTCTAAGCTCATCCATCAACTCATCAATGTGTGGGATTGGGTAACAATTCTTCAGTGTCCTCTTGTTCAGGGCCCTATAATCAATGAACATGCAAAGGGTCCCATCCTTCTTCACCAGCACCACCAAAGAAGCAAAGGGACTGGAACTCGGCCTAATGTTGCCCAAAGAAAATAGTTCCTATATAGCCCTCTCAATCTCATCCCGATAGGCCTTGGGATGTCTATAGGGAGTGGTTATAACTGCATGTACCCCCTCCTCCACCTCTATGGTGTGCTCAAAACCCCTATCTAGTGGACAGCCAGGGGGAATGTCCCCAAATAGGCCTGTTGTCGCTCTAGCAGTGGTAAAATATCTGGATGTGGTTGTCGTGTCTAACCCCCTGTCTCCGAGATCCCCAACTCCACTACCCATTTTATGTCTCCCTATCTCAAATCGGCCTCCATCTTGTGAGTTGATAATATCTGTGGCGCATATGAATGCATGCCTCTCAATACCACCATTTTTCCATCTAGCCCCGTAAACTCCATCTCTAATCTCCTCCAATTTGTAGTAACATGCCCCAAGGAGTATAGCCACTAGACACCCATCACCACATTGGTGTCTGGCACATTAACCACAAAGAAGTGGTCTGTCACAGAATAGTTCCCCATGGTCACCGTCATCCTAGGGGCATACCTAGTACACCGCATGATCTAGTCTCCTGGCGCCAATACTAAAAACCCCTCAAAGGCCTTTATATGTATGCCTCCCCACTCCATCTGCGCATCAATAAATTTGCGGGTAGCCCCACTCTGACACATGTTGTCCTTGAACTGTGCCCCTGGTCCGTAATGTCAAATACTTTGGAACTCCTCGAAGAGAAGCAATGACACCTCCTGTAGGAAGAGGTAGGTCTCTTCCTCATCCCTGTGGCTCACTTCCTCCTCCAACTATCTCTTGCTCGACCTCCTCCTCCTCTGGTTCACTATCTGAAAACACCTCTATATAGTGGGCCTTGCCCTTGGTACATCGATGTCCTAGTGTCCACGACTCCTGGCATGTGAAGCACAATTACCTCCTCCGAAGGTCTCATCCTAGTCTCGTCTTCTAGTTGTCGTCGTCCAGCCCACTCCTTCTAAGGAGGTCTAATGTCCTTACCTTTTTGAGGAAAGGCAGTTATGGGAGGTATTGGTGCTCTAGTCTTGGGAACTACGTCAAGCATGTCCCTGGTCTTGTTGAATGCATCATGCAATGATATCGTCCTATATGCTCTCACCCAACCACGCAGAGGCTCTGTTAACCCCTCAATGAATAACATGATCAACCTCACCTCCAAAATGACAGAGACCATCACAGCGAGTCTTTGGAACTTTGCCATATATGCCTCAGCATTCCCTGTCTACGTCAAGTTAGTCAGCTCTCAGAAGTGTACTTCAGGGTCCTTTCGGTCAAATCTCTCCACTAATCTCCTCGTGAACTTAGTAAAGGATGTAATAGAAGCATGCCCCAACGTGACCAACCTATGGTACTGTTGTAACATGATTAGTTTTTATAATTTAAATTTGTTGATATAATAGATTTTAGTAGTTTATAAATAATAAATGGGTCTGCAAGAGTAAATGCACCCTCAAAATGTAAATTTAAGTTTCATTAGCTAGTTGATTAACATGATTAAAATGATGTAATAAAGTAAATTCAAACATGGTTTACACACCTTTGAGAATGAATTTCAAAAAATGAAAGAGGTTTTTGTTCATAACATCCTCGTGTACAAAAACCTCTCTCAGTTTTGTAACAGCTATTATGGATTGGGAGATGCAAATGCATCTTTGAATGAATGTTTTCTAGAAATTTCATGGTTTAGTCACCTTTTTGCGAAGGATAGCGTAACTAAACAAAGATGAATATTTGGAAACTGGAAGAGGTTTTGGTTTATAAGATTCCGGAATACAAAAACCTATCTTCCTTTTCACACAGGTGTCAGGAGTTGGTATATACACTCTCAACATGTTTAGCCTATTTTTCCGACTGTGCAATGTCTTGTTTAAGCCACCTTTTTGCAAAAACTATTGTGGATAATCATAGATGATTCTTGAGAAACTAAAGGAGATTTGTGTTCCTAAGATGCTAAAGTACAATAAACTACTTCAAATTTTACATAGCTATCACATAATCAGAGATACAAGTACATCTTCACAGCCTATTTTTCGGACTGTGTAAATTCCTTTTTAGACACCTTTATGCAGAAAGCATTTTGAACAACTGGAGCCGAATTTTGGAAAACTGAAAGAGGTTTATCTCAATAACATATTCATATACAATAACCTCTCTCACTTTTTACAGAACTATCTTAGATTGAGATATACAAAGGTATCAATGGACCCTAATCTTGCAGAATTGTTGGAGCATAATGCACAAAGAAAGGATGCAGTTAGTGACTAGGACGCCTCATCATCAATTAAGAGTTGCTATCAAATTCGACTTTCTCTTCTTTGTCACCATAAATCCATAAAAGTAGTGCCAAATAGATTCATTAGTTTTGAATTTCCTTTATTTAAGTTCTATTAATGTAAAACAGTTTGAGATATTTGTAAACTAATCTTGATATTTTTTCAAGATATTTTAGTTTAGAATTGGTATAAATACTTCATCAATTGAAGTAATTGATGTTGGCTTTTGATGCCAAGACTTTTCATTTTGTAATATATCTCCTTTTGTAGTTTTTCTAATGAATGCCTTACGACTCTAATTTTGACAGAATTTTGTGCTTCGAGTATGTTTTTCCTGTTTTTCATATCTTATTTGTACACATGTTAAAAGTGTTTATAGGAAGGTCTACAAAATCATAACCTTTAAAAAGAGATTAGCTTATTGGACTATTTGTCCAAGATAACTCCTCTTTGATTGGTTTTTGCTTTATGCCTTCTGATAGTCATTAAAAGATATTAGCTTATTGGACTATCTGTCTTAAATAGCTCCTCTTAGAATTGGTTTCAGTTTGGCCTTCTTGAATACTCTGAATATGTTTTGTTGGCCTGTAGAAATCTTCTACATGCATCCAAATTTTCCTAGTTGTTAAATAGTCAGTTTGACTACTCAATTATTAGGAATCCCCTTACATTCTTCTACCATAATTCTTGAAAAAACTAAGTCATTCTGTGAGGCTGGAAGCTGACACTTTCAAAAGGGACCCTATGAGAGAGGCCTTTAATCATGATTAGGGATTGTCATTGATCGCCAACCACCCCCAATTAAAACCATAAATCTGGCCATTGTGCTTCAAAGGTTGTTGTTCAGTGACAGGTGAATAGCATTAAACAAAGCCTCGTAACAACTGAGGGAGCCCCCTCTGGTTCAAGGGCCAGCTAAAACCTAAAGGCTAGTTGAGTTGGTTTCCTGGCGTAGTTTTTGCAAGCAAGGACTGCCTACAGGAAACAGGTACTACATTTGACGCCGCTGCCGGGGAGCGAAGTTACAAAGATCTTTCTCCAAGGAACGATAAAGTTTAGATCTATTTCTTGCTGGTGAACAAGGAATAGGCATTTGTATTGGTTGCATTATTTTCACCCGGCGATTCCACTGGATTACCGATTCCACACTTGTTTTGAAATTTCAGCTACCTTTACTACTCTGCAAGGTACATTGATACTTGCAATCAGCAGTATATGTCTTTCCCTCACAACCATGCTCAAAAATCTAAAATGTCTACAGAGTATGCAACTTTTAAAGTACACTTGTGAGTATAAGTTTTCCATGGGATTTCATGTTCATATTGTATATATTCTTCAGATTTTCAGCTACTAACAACTTGGTTTGTCAATAAATCCACTCCGCACTTGGTTACATTGGAAAGAATATTACACCCAACAATGTAAAGTTTTTCAGTTCAGTTAGATAGAGGTGTGGGATTGATTAGCTACTTTCAGCTTCAGGGTGCAATAAATCAACAATTGTTTCAGTTATATTTCAAGATTGCAATATTAAGTTTGGTTTGGTTGAGTGCAATGACTTCCAAGGGATTAACAGATTAACTCCATAGCTCGTGAATTAGGCACTCTTGTGTTTATTTCCACTTACATTGTCAGTTGTTTCACTTCAGCAGTTTTCGAGTTTCAGATTTCAGTGTGAAAGAGTATCCGAATTAGTGCAGGCATATGGTTGCATTTTACAGTTGTAGGTTGCAGTGTGCAGTAGTAGAGTACTGAAATGACAACATTGATCCATGGGGATTAGTTATATTTCTACATAAGATGGCAAACCAATGGTTGGCGGTTTTATGGTATGACTCCATGCCCAACACTAAGGCAACTAATCTACTAGTTCTCTGCATCCCACAAGGGGAAGCAGTCCCCATTGGAGCCGATGTTGTAACATGATTAGTTTTGATAATTTAAATTTGTTGATATAATAGGTTTTAGTAGTTTATAAATAATAAATGGGTCTACAAGAGTAAATGCGCCCTCAAAATGTAAATTTAAGTTTCATTAGCTAATTGATTTAGTTAATCATGCATTTAAACATGATTAAAATGATGTAATAAAGTAAATTCAAACATGGTTTACAAACCTTTGAGAACGAATTTTCAAAAAATGAAAGAGGTTTTTGTTTATAACATCCTCATGTACAAAAACCTCTCTCAGTTTTGTAACAGCTATTATGGATTGGGAGATACAAATGCATCTTTGAAGGAATGTTTTCTAGAAATTTCCTGTTTTAGTCATCTTTTTGCAAAGGATAGTGTGACTAAACAAAGATGAATATTTGGAAACTGGAAGAGGTTTTGGTTCATAAGATTCCAGAATACAAAAACCTATCTCACTTTTCACACAGGTGTCAGGGTTTGGTATATACACTCTCATCATGTTTAGCCTATTTTTCCGACGGTGCAATGTCCTGTTTAAGCCACCTTTTTGCAGAAACTATTGTGGATAATTAGATATGATTCTTGAGAAACTGAAGGAGGTTTGTGTTCCTAAGGTGCTAAAGTACAATAACCTACTTCAAATTTTACACAGCTATTACATAATCAGAGATACAAGTAAATCTTCACAGCCTATTTTCAAGACTGTGTAAATTCCTTTTTAGACACCTTTTTGCAAACAGTATTTTGAACAGTTGGAGCCGAATTTTGGGAAACTAAAAGAGGTTTATCTCAATAACATATTCATCTACAATACCTCTCTCACTTTTTATAGAACTATCTCGGATTGAAATATACAAAGGTTTCAATGGACCCTAATCTTGCAGAATTGTTGGAGCATAATGCACAAAGAAAGGATGCATTTAGTGACTGGGATGCCTCACATCAATTAAGAGTTGCTATCAAATTCGACTTTCTCTTCTTTGTCACCATAAATCCATAAAAGTAGTGCCAAATAAATTCAGCCAAATAAATTCATTAGTTTTGAATGTCCTTTATTTAAGTTTTATTAATGTAAAACAATTTAAGATATTTGTAAACTAATCTTGATATTTTTTCAAGATATTTTAATTTAGAATTTGTATAAATACTTCATCAATTGAAGTAATTGATGTTGGCTTTTGATGCCAAGACTCTTCACTCTATAATAAATCTTCTTTTGTAGTTTTTCTAATGAAAGCCTTACGGCTCTAGTTTTGACAGAATTTTGTGCTTCGAGTATGTTTTTCCAATTTTCATATCTTATTTCTACACATGTTAAAAGTGTTTATAGGAAGGTCTGCAAAAGCATAACCTTTAGAAAGAAATTAGCTTATTGGATTGTTTGTCCAAGATAACTCCTCTTTGATTGGTTTTTGCTTTATGCCTTCTGATAGTCATTAAAAGAGATTAGCTTATTAGACTATCTGTCTTAAATAGCTTCTCTTAGAATTTGTTTCAGTTTGGCCTTCTTCAATACTCTGAATATGTTTTGTTGGGCTGTAGAAATCTACACGCATTCAAATTTCCCTAGTTGTTAAGTAGTCAGTTTGACTGCTCAATTATTAGGAATCCCCTTACATTCTTCTACCATAATTCTTGAAAAAGCTAAGTCATTATGTCAAGCTGGAAGCTAACACTTTCAGAAGGGACCCTATGAGAGAGGCCTTTAATCATGATTAGAGATTGTCATTGATCGCCAACCACCCCCAATTAAAACCATAAATCTGGCCATTGTGCTTCAAAGTTTGTTGTTCAGTGACAGGGGAATAGCGTTAAACAAAGCCTCGTACAACTGAGGGAGCCCCCTCTGGTTCAAGGGCCAGCTTGAACCTAAAGGCTCATTGAGTTGGTTTCCTGGCGTAGTTTTTGCAGCCAAGGACTGCCTACGAGAAACAGGTACCACCACTGCTGCACATCTTTTCCCAAGTGCAGAGAGGCAAATCTGATTGCATTTGTATCCCGCATAGGATTCACTTAAATATATTCGTCTAACTTCTGAATCCATGCCCTAACCGAACTCCTGGCTGACCCATCAAAGTTGGGCAGTGTAACCTTCCCTGCCAACTTCTGTGTATCCTGGCTTTGATGCTACTAACCTCCTCTGAAAGGCATCCCTGCTGCTAGTATGTATTTTTCCTTTAGGTGACAAAAATCCCCAAAGGATAAGACCCTCCTAACCCTGGGATCCAATGATTCATGCTCATCAACCCCGTAAGTAAAGGATCTCATTAAATCAGCAAATGTGTTTGGCTCTTAGTCCGCATCACTGACTGTGCTAGAACTCTTTGCAGTTCATATCATTTTGAGATCTTCCATGTACTTGTATATGTATGTAATTATGACTACCTCCGTAGTTAAGAGGGAGTGTTGAAGAATGTAACTAATGCCGGTCTTCATAATTTCTATTTCAGTCAAGAAAAAGAAAAAGAAAAAATATTTATAAAAGAAAATTTGTATTGACTTATCAAAGCATGGATGTCATGCTTGGGTCAATAGTCAGTAGGTCAAGCCTCCATTAAAGTTAAATTCATTATGTAAGAAACCCTTATTGGGTTCATAAGTGTCAAAGAAAGAAAATTATTCTATTGTCGTATTCCTCCCCCATCAAGTCGGCCTCTTCAATAGTCTACTAGTCAGCCTCCAACAAATTTACATGTTAGCTACTCCTATTATTCCTGTCGGCTCAATTACAGGCAGAAATAACTATATATACCTAGGTGAACTAGACTTGAAGCAAAGAAGAATTCAATGGTATTACAAAGTAGTGAAGTGGAGAAAAGGTTCAATCTGCAGCTCATACAAGACAAGAAATGTGAGGATCTAAGAGGGAAGATATAACATCACAATATTAAAGATAAATTGCAGGGGCCGAGAACGCTAGCTACTAATCAAGGATAAAAATTGTAGAAAGGTAATTGCAATAGGTCGAGAGTTGCAAGAGCAAAGTAAGCCAAGAATTGCAGGAGTAAGGAAGACCTTAAGTTGCATAAGCATAGAGAGTCGAGCAATGTTGAAGTTAAGGAAGACCGAAGTTTGCAAGAATATAAGGAAACCAAAATGTCTTCATGGGAGGCTGTTTTGATGGGTGGAACACTACTCCTTGGTGCTTGGGTGGCATCACTTGCTATTTTGCCCATAGTTGGCCAAGAACATGCTCTGATACCACTGTAATATTTCAACTAGGAAATAACAGTGAATCAAGAACATGCACTAAGCTACAACAATTGAAAATTTAAACATGCATGCACATTCAGTAACTCAATAAACTAGGCAAGAAAACTAAGCCATTTTATTAATATTTGGAAGCTAAGTACATAATATAGCAAGAAAGATAGAACCTGGGCTTGCTATTGCAAGCTATGCAAAACCCAAGTTAGAAAGTGATGGCCCAGGTGCTAGAAATGTCTCCCTCAAATATCTACAAATTACCCAGAAATTATTGTTGCTGCTGCTGGAGAAGAACTGGAATTGTTGCCCTTGAAACTGCGCAGAAAATTCTGCAAAATTAACCCGGAGCTCCTCAAACCCAACCCAAAAAAATCTTGGGCTAATTCCAACTGACACGGAAAACCCCAAAAAGTGCAAATTACCTAGAAAATATTACTACCACTGCTGGAGAGGAATTGGAATTTCTGCCCTCAAAACTGTTCAAAAAATTCTGCAAAACTAACCCGAAGCTCCTCACACCAAACCCACAAAAACCCAAAAAATCTTGGGCTAATTCTAGCTGACCCGGAAAGCCCCAAACAATGTGAATTACCCAAAAAATATTGATGTTACTGCTAGAGAAGAATTGGAATTTTTTCCCTCAAAACTACTCAAAAAATTCTGCAAAATTAACCTGGAGCTCCTCACACCAAACCCACAAAAACCCAGAAATTTCTTGGGCTAATTCCAGCTAATCTGAAACCTCCAATCAAAGGAAGTTGCTTCGATCAGCTAATAATACGAACTGCCTTCTGCACCTAAGAAAACACGCAGACCTGATTGTAACTTGTGTAACTTTTGCAATTCAGCTCAAGGAAAGCCCTGAATTGGACTCCCACATTCCACACTAGGGAGACACTCGAGTTCTCCGAAATGAGGGTGGAATTTCCACTTGGAACCCTTGTGCTAAGTAGCACTTCTCTTCTTGTGCTCAACAGCTCCAAGAGAGTTCGATCTCAAGAGATAGATAGGCAAAAAGATGAAAAATGAAGGCCTCCTTGTGTTATTTATAAGTGTTGATAATTTCTCCCTTGGTGGGACCCAATCTCCATTAGCAAGATAATTCTCCCTTTTCCCCTAATGTGCATGGCCTCCTTAACTTCCAAAAATCAAGTGGGATCTACTTGACCCACTTTTCCTATGTTCCTACACTTTTTCCTAATGTCAAAATTGCAAAATTGGAAATATGCTTAGCAAAATTATTTAGTGAGGATATCACATACTTCCTCTAGAATTAATTCACTCTACCTTTTGAAACTGGATCTGGCCTCTGGCAACTGAACAAACCCTCTTCTGGCAACTCGCAATAGAGTTTCTAGCTATTCACACTAATTGTAGCGACCCTCTCTACAAATAATGGACTCCCTTCTCCTGTCACTTTGACGTTGGAAAATCACTAGGAAACTTTCTGGAATCCTGCTCTTCCCAAATCTTTGTTGCCTCCTCTCTCTGATGCTCTTTCCCTAGCTCGAACTGTGATGTCACTGAAAAACTACAAACTAGGTTGCTTGATTTGCCTCTCACAACTCGATCACACTAATGTTATCTCCAAGCCCTTCGACCTACTCTTATAATCTCTCTCGTTGGAGTTTCAACGGCCATGATTTTGTCTCCACCAATGGCTAAGATCAATTAGACTTCATCAATAGAAGTCTCTAGAGCAATCTTGAACATCCTTAATTAATTCTTTAATTTACCACTTTTCCTAACTTAGACTTGGGAAATATTTTAATTATGGCAAATTAATTTAATTAAGGTGTTTCCCAAGCTTATCTGGTGAAACCGTTTCTGGGTTTCGGAGATCTCATGTTCCTTAGCCTCCTAGCATCCTCTGAGACTAAAACACTTGTCCAATGCTACCATATCCATCACTAAAACTAACACACACCACAGGCAAAGAGATCTCACACAAAACTTGTGCACTCAACAATTGAATAACTTTGTGCCTTCATCCTTCCTATATAGTTTGGATCCATGCTAAAATTGGCAAGTACAAATTTAGAACTCGTGTGGTTGACAAGTTAACTGAGTTCAAACTAGTTTAAACTAATTCTCTCTCCAATCATAACTAGAGTCACAACTCATCCTTGTTTCAGTCAATGAATGAAGCTCCAACTCATCCCATCTGCACTCATAACTGCCACCCGATCTTGTAGTCAAACTAAAGAAGAATCCACATAATTGATCCTCCAACACCACGCATGAACTTGTGAATATTGTTCTCGCAACTGGAAATAAACTCACCATCTCCATGAACTTGCTCCATGGTCAAAGAAAAGACAACTCGTAGTCTTTCTAGCCAAGGCACGAGCCAAAGAAGACCTTCACTGGCTCCAATTTTCAACACTCCCTCTTAGAGGAAGGGATTTTGTACAACTACCAACTTGTCTCTGAAATAGACAAATTTGTTTCTTGACAATGCCTTGGTTAAATATTTGTTGCATGCTCCTCTATTGGAATGTACGGTAGCTTCACTATCCCTTTCTGCACACAATCTTTGAGATGATGATACCTAATCTCGATATGCTTGGAGCAATCATGAAACACTGGATTCTCATATACCTTAATGCAACTCCAATTGTCACAATGTATTACAGTAGTCTCCATCCCCTCTCTGAAAAGTCTGACAAGCAACTTCATTATCCAGATAGCTTCGCTTGCTGCCAAACTGGTAGCCATGTACTCAGCCTTTGTTGAACTGAGTGCAACTGATCTCTACTTCCTGCTAAACCAGGAAACAGTTGTTGACCCAATGTTGAAGATGCAACTTGAAGTACTCTTTCATGGGTGGAGCACCCTGCCTAATCCACATCTGTGAAGCCCTTGGGCCTCACTCCATCAACCTGCATTTACCATAATCCATAATCTATTGTGCCTCTAAGATATCTCCAAACATGCTTCACAGCAACCTAGTGAACTTTGGTCAATTCCATCATGAACTAACTCAATTGGTTTACTGCAATCCTGAATCAAGCTATCTGCTCAATTAGTATAAGGTCATTAACATAGAGCACTAGAATGAGCGGAAACCCTCCAACCATGATGTAGTACAGGTTGGGATCCGCCTCACTCTTAGTGAAGCCCAATCCTCGAATGTAGCTATCAATACAAGTGTACCATGCTCTCAGAGCCTGCATGAGCCCATAAAGAGCTCTCTTTAGCCTGCACACATGTGTGTCTCTACTAAATTGCTCAAACCCCTTTGTCTGCTCCATATCAATCTCCTCCTCAACCACTCTGTTGATGAATGTTCTCTTCACATCCATCTAGTGGATCTTCCACCCCATTTATGTTGCAAGTGTCAAAATCATCCTGATGGATGAATATTGTGCTACTACGGCAAACGTCTCATCATAGTCTATGCCCTCAACATACAAGAATCCCTTGGCCGCAATCCTGGCCTTGTACTTCTCCACACTCCCATATGCTCCATGCTTCACCTTGTACACCAAGCGCAAGCGTACTACTGATTTCCCCTCTAGTCGTGGCACAATCTCCCAAACATCATTCTTCATAATGGATGGCATCCTGCCAAACCTGCTAAGAGGTTGCCACCTCATAACAAGAAGGCTTTGTGTCCAACAACTCTATCATCAGTGCCATATACCCGGTGTACCTCTATGGTTGCTTGCTCTGCCTGAACATAGAGCTAGGAGCTTCAACATGCTCCTGGGCCTCCTGAATCAACCTGTCGGCCCACTTGGCTCTCTTCCTCCCTGTGCCAGGAGTGTATGATTGAGTAGTTGCTTGCTCTCGTCCTAATCTCTCCTCATCATCATCCTGTTGGTCATCTTGCTGTGCAACCCTCTTGCCACCTGGTTGAGACTCAATCTGTGATCTTGGTTGAGGCTCCTCCTTAGGAGCGAGAAGCTCCTCCTCAGGTACTCCAACCTGCTCTTGCTTTAAGGACTCCGTCAGAGCTCTGTCCTCCTCAAACCTCACGTCCCACCTGATAATTGTCTTCTTGAGTGATGGAATATAGAACTTGTATGCCTGAGATGTCTCTTTGTAACCCATGAAAATGCCCTTCTCTATTGTGGGCTCTAGCTTCTTCCTGTTATCTTTGGACACATGGCAGTAAACTTTTGTCCCAAAGATACAGAAGTGTGAAACATCAAACTTCTTGCCTATGAAAGTCTCTTCTGGTGTAACTCATCCAAGCACCTGGTGTGGACTCCTGTTCTGCAAAAATACTGCAATGTTGCATGCCTTTGCCCACAAGAACATAGACAGTCCCTGATCATGCAACATGGCCTTGGTCGTTCCAACTATGCTGCGATTCTTCCTCTCAACCACCCCATTCTACTGAGGGTTATGGTGCACTGTCAGCCCTCTCCTAATGCCCTCCTTGGCACACAAGTCCTTGAAGGCATTGGAGGTATATTCCCCGCCATTGTCACTCCTCACTGCATTGATCTTCTTCCCAATTTGGTTTTCTACCAAGGCCTTAAATTCCATGAACTTGGTTAAGACATCATCTTTCTTCTTCATAAAAAATATCCAAGTTTTCTGAGAATGCTCATCAATGAAAGTAACATAATACCTGTGTCTCATAAGTGATGGAGAAGAGAAGAGCCCGCATACATCTAAATGCATCAGCTCCAAAATCCCTTTGGCTCTATTGTTTCGGCCCTGGAAAGATGACTTAGCACACTTGCCAAGTGTGCACCCCTTTCACACTCCATTCTTGTCAAGATTGTACTGTGGTAGCCCTGTGGCTATCTATTGTAGGATCTTCAACACCTCGTGATGCAAGTGTCCCATGCGCATGTGCCAAAGTTCTCCTACATCTTTGTTATGCCCATCGGATGCCTAGTTGCTCAAGGTTGTGCATGTCTCAACCTGCAACCCATAGAGATTCTTCATCCTCACACCTATCTGCTTCACTGATCCAGTAGCTAGATGCTTGACGTAAGTCTTACCTCTACTTAAGATAACATCATAACCCTTGTCCTTTAGGGTTACCACCAAAACAAGGTTCTTCTTCAAGCCTGGAACATAGAGGACATCTTTGAGATGGAAAGAGCTCCCAAACTCCTTCTCAAAGCTGACAGTACCAACTCCCATGGTCATGTACTTGCCATTATCTCCTAGCTCAATATGAACCTGCATGGCCTTCCCCTCCAACTGGTTGATATACTCCATGTTCCCGATCATATGGAAGTACGCTTAGAAATCAATATACCACATGTTGCTCCCTACTTAGCTTGCCATGCAAGCTAGAAGCAAACCAATCTATCTCAGCTAATGCAGCCACATAATCCTTGTTGGACCCCTTCTTCCT
Organism: Pinus taeda; assembly: GCA_000404065.3. Taxonomy (NCBI): domain Eukaryota; kingdom Viridiplantae; phylum Streptophyta; class Pinopsida; order Pinales; family Pinaceae; genus Pinus; species Pinus taeda. The sequence continues at coordinate 19,655 of APFE031606330.1, read as the reverse complement.
GTTAAGACACTTGGTAGCATAGTGCCTGAACTCATGGCAATGGAAGCACTTGATCTTACTTAGATCCTTCTTCTTCTCGCCCTTCTAACTGGTCTTAGCCTTGCATTTTCCCTTCTTACCCTTGGATTTACTGCCTTTACATGCCAAGGCAAAGTTCTCCTCATCCTTTGTCTTCACCGATCTGCCATCTCTCATCCCTATCCGGATTTCTTCTTGAACAAAGTCACTCCAAAACCTTTCCCAATTGGGAAAATTTTCCATGCCACTCACTGCATCCTAGAAACCATACCAAGACTTCTGGAGTCCCAAAAGCGCAAGACTCACAAGGTCTTTTTCTGCTACTGTCTCACCCAGACCACCTAGCTCATCCCGAACTTGAGTGAACTTTGAAAGATATGTGATGATGGACTCGCCTTTGCTCATCCTGATACTTATTAGTTTCTCCTTGAGAGCTAGCTTCCTAACATCATTGGATCCCTGATACTAATCTAAGATGGCTTTAAACATCTCAAATGTTGTCTTCTTCCCATGAAGATGAGGAATGATATGGTCCTTGACCCCTTCTAGAATGATCCTCCTTGCCTTGGTATCATTCTTGTTACGTTGGGCCAACTATTAGGGATCTTAAGGTGGCACTTGAGCCTGCTTTATAAACTTGAGCACCCCATGATCTTCGAACACTACTAATATCTGCTCATTCCATGAGCAGAAGTCAGAGGCTCCTTGAACCGACATCTTGCTTATCCCAAGAACTACTTCTTCAAAACTTTGATCTGCGCTCTTCACTAATAATCAACTTGGTGCTAGTCTTTATACTGATCTCGGCCTTGATACCATGTTAATTTTCCACGAAATTATGCAACTACTTGATGATTTTTTGAAAACTAAACTAGTTTACTTGTCACCAAGGTACAAAATTTCTTAACAAGAGATAAGCAGTATAATAGACACACAGAGATAAAATCACATCACACAAATTTACACAATTATTTTTCTTGGGAAACTCAACTGGGAAAACCCTCTTCTTTGTTGTCGTATTTTATTGAAAGACTTGAGCAATTGAATCTCTTACAAGGCAATCTAAGAACAAACTTGTGATCCTTGCTCCTGAACCTTTGTGCACTAGCAACCCTATTCCCTAACGCACTAGGGCCTATTTCTATACGCACAAAATCTCATATTTTATAGCGCACCAAACTCCTATTTCTATGTGCACTTGCTACTCCTATTTCCTAGCGCAAGCCTCCTCCAAACATGTGCACACTTGCTCCTCAAGGTTGTGCACACCATAGGCAAAGAGATCTCTCACAAAACTTGTGCACTCAACAATTGAATAACTTTGTGCCTTCGTCCTTTACAATTTCAATCCATGCTAAAATTGGTGAGTACAAATTTAGAACTCTTGTGGTTGACAAGTTAACTGAATTCGAACTGATTCTCTCTCCAATCATAACTGGAGTCACAACTCGTCCTTGCTTCAATCAATTACTGAAGCTCCAACTCATCCCATTTGCACTTATAACTGCCACTCGATCCTGGTGTCAAACTAAAGGAGGATCCACATAACTGGTCCTCCAATGCTAAGTATGAACTTGTGAATATTATTCCCGCAACTAGAAATAAACTTATCATCTCCACGAACTCGCTCCATGGTCAAAGGAAAGACAACTCATGGTCTTTCTGACTAAGGCATGAGCTAGAGAAGACCTTCATTGCTACAATTTTCAACAGATACCACTTGTCCTTATCCTATGCAAAATGCCTCACTTGATCTTACGCATTTGACCATGTAAAACCCTCCATAGAACACAAGAGCAAGTCTCCAAGAGTGTGCCCTTCAAGAATCCTCCAAAATATAATAAAATCAGCCCCATTAGGGAACTCTCCACATGAAAACCATACCAAAGATAGCAAAGACCAAGGTTTCAATAGGAGAATTGGCCAATAACCACCCTTGCCTCAACATGGGTAAAATTATCATAAATTAATGGAGCACTTCAGGGCCAATGCTATAAATAACCCAAAAGTTTCCAAGAATAGAGCCAATGTATAAAGTGCTTTCTCCAAGGCATGAACAACTCACCCATTGCATGAAAACATAGACGTGTACCAACGATCCATTCGCTATTATCCTTAACCAACAAAAAGGGGGAGCAACCTCAATAAATGTGCCAAAGAGGTTAGACCCATATGTACCCTCATAACTCCTCCAAGTAATAATGTAAATAATTTGCCCTAGGAGAGTGTGCAATGAATCTAGGATGATTTCTAATGCACGAGTAAGGAAACCTCCAAAATAATATGTAAGCAATGGGAAACAACATGCAAATACCATCACCAGGTATCTAAAACCGTGGGTGTACATTTGGAGCAACCTAGAAAATTGTGCCAATAAGGTCACCATGCCTCCAAATATGTTTCAAAGATGTCCAACAAGGGGAGCACTCTACTCCGTCAATCAACTAACCACTCTAAGCATGCCACATTAGCATCAAAATGTTAATATTCACTAGGGCATTCCACCATCAAGTAAATGTATCATAAACCATTCACCAATATAGCCTTTGGAGGCTAGATCGGCATATAAATGAGTGCAAGAATAAACCATGATAAATAAACTCATAATAAAGATAATACAGCTCATTTAAACATGGCACTCCATAAACATTGGATATAATCTCCAAAATAAGATGTTTTGTTGTGGGGCGAAAATAATAAGCAATGAATTGTGCAATTCTCAAGACACCTCAGCACCCACCTTCATGGTCAACAAATAAACTACCACAAGAGCATTGTTGAGGAAAGTGTGTTTACTAGCTAAAGCCTAAACACTAGTGGCCCCCTCAACCCCCCCCCCCCCC